>CAUYQV010085222.1:0-32081 GCA_963574575.1 Galagoides demidoff | reverse complement strand
TATAACTGAGAAAATGACATGAAGGCTGTGTTGATCAGTTTGATGGAAGTATTTCGGATTGCATGCGAAAACCCCACACTGTACCCCAGAAGTGCATTAATGTACATAGTTACCATTCAATAAAATTTAAAAAAAAATAATAATAATTTAAAAGACTTCAGAAATAATGGTAAATTAAGGTATTTAGTTGGACACAATTGATATATATGGATATAATGGAAGATTTAAATATTGTAGTAATTTATGATGAAAATAAAAATGTAAACACCCATCACCCAGCATCAAGTATATGTACCAATTTTCAAGGTTCCCAAACCATCCTCTATTGCTATCCAATGCTTCTGCTTGAACCAAAAGTGTGATGCAGGATTTGCTGTGTCCAAACCAAGGACTGAGTACCAATTTCCATTCTTTTTTTTTTTTAAGACAGAGCCTCAAGCTATCCCCCTGGGTAGAGTGCTGTGGCATCACAGCTCACAGCAACCTCCAACTCCTGGGCTCAAGCGATTCTCCTGCCTCTGCCTCCCAAGTAGTTGGGACTACAGGTGCCTGCCACAACGCCTGGCTATTTTTTGGTTGCAGCTGTTATTGTTGTTTGGCGGGCCCAGGCTGGATTTGAACCCGCCACCTCAGGTGTATGTGGCTGGTGCCTTAGCCACTTGAGCCACAGGCGCTGAGCCCAATTCCATTCTTATTATTGTCAAACTTCTGGCACAGAATAACTTCACTACCCCAGCAATTGCTATGCCCTTCCCAAATTACTTGATCTTCTTGGTGTTGTCAAAACATCATTTCCTATGGGGAATTAGGCAGGCCCAAAGCACTCCTGAAGTCTGCCAACTTTCCTTCTCCTTTTTCTCATTAACACTGAGTTTCACATCAAGAGTTTTGGCCTTTCCTTGTTTCTTGGCAACAGAGCTTCCAGAGGAAGTGCAAGAGCAAGGACAGACACAAAGACTGTAGCAGGACAAAGGCAGAGCAGCGGAACATGTACACAGGGAGACACAAGGCCTAAGAATGTGAGAACAGGCGGGCCCTCTGGTATAATAACAGAGTATTTACCAAGGCCCCGGTGTCAGAGCCCCTCTGTTCCCTACTCTGGTGCTGGCTTTTTGTGCTCACACAACAGCATTTGCAAATTCTGGCTGATGATGCTAATAGATTGCTGATTGCAAATAAGGTCAAGACTGAATACATGGAAACAGAAGCCTTTAGAGTAAATAAAAAGCCTCTGGGGAGAAAAGCAATACATGGAAAAAGACAGTAATACCAGCACAAGCTAGGATGGGTTAGATAGTAGCCAAACGAGGAACAAACCTGAGAGGGGCAACAGAGGCTCAGAGAAGAGAGCTGGCCTGGAGGCGAGGGGAGAGCTGCCCTTCTTTACTCTCTGCAGATCGACCTTTTTTGCTTATCCATGCTCACTGTGGGCAGGAAAACTGGCAGCTTTTCTTTTCACAGCTCCCAAGTTTACCTTTATAGATGGAATGATAGAGAACAGCTGTCCCTTGTTGTCATGACTCCAAATTCCCAAAAGAGAAAATGATTGGCTAATTATATATTGATTATAGGTAATAAATTCTAGTGGCAATTCATCACTTTAAACACTATAGTTTCACAGCACTGTCAGTCAGAATTGCTGTGTCACTTTTTAGCCAGGTGTTGTGATGCTCACCTATAATCCTAGCTACTGGAGAGGCTGAGACAGGAGGACACTTGAGCCTAGGAATCTGAGGTTGCAGTGATTTGTAATGAAGCTACTGTATTCTAGCCTGGGTGGCAAAGCAAGACCATGTCTCAGAAAACAAAACAAAACAAAAAGGTACTTTTGGCTGCAGGTAACAGAAAAGAACATAAAGTAGCGTAACTAATAAGTCATTTTGTCACATAAGAAAAGATCAAGTTATGGAGGTCCTTAGGATTTAGAGGCTGAAAAATGACATGGAGGCCCAGAACTACTTCTTCTTTCCCTTCTGTCAGCCCAGTGTATAGCCTGGACTTTCTAGCTGGTTCCCTTCGTGACACCAGATGTTTGTCATGGTCCTGGGGGCCAAGAGTAGACAGTAATCTCCAAGGACAGCTTCTTTTTATCAATAAGAAAAATATTGCCCAGAAGTCTCAAGCAGATTGCTCCTTCTCTCGCTGGCCAGAAATGTATCACATTCTATGCCTAAACCAATCCCTGGCAAGTTTGGCTTAGGACAATTAGAATTCACCCAGGGCTGAGGAGGGCCCAGTCTCCTCTGAAGCATTCTATCTGAAACCCAAAATGTTGGAGTTCCATTAGCAAGGGATATAAGAAGGCAACCGGTAGTGTCTACTACAGTTCTAGGGTTAAGAACGTGATGTTTGTCATAGCAAACAAAGATAGAGCCAGGATGAAAAAGCCACTTTTACTCAGCCAGCTGTCCTGTTCCAGCTAGCTGGGCAACTCAGCTGTGCTTAATTATGTAGTAGTAATAAAAACAATAAAGATAACAATAATAACAATAATTGAGCACTCACCATATGCCAGGCCTTGGGGTACATGCCTTACATACTCCAGGGGATACTGTGCAGGGTGAGGCAAAAGAAGCCCAAAATTTGAGAAGGCACTCACTGTCAGAGCTGTGCACGTGCCAGCTGGCCCCCAAGAGTGGGTCCTCCTTAAATTTTGTACCTTAGGCTTTTCCTTGTTTCACATTAGTCTCAACTCCGATGCTGCTTCGTACCACCCAGTCCTACCACAACAATCACAATTAATGCACTCTGTTCCTGGCGCTGGGAGCATGGGAGGCTGAGCCCGCTCTGCTGAGCCCTCACAGGGAATTGCCCTTAGCTGAACAGAGTTGCCGTGCCCAAAGTCTCATCCCCTTCTTGGGGGAAGATGACTGTTGGAAGCAGGACATGAAGTTCAAGCACCTTTGCGTCAACTAAGGTAAATTCACAGGTGTCTTCCCAATCCATGATAGCCCCATGGTATTGGCTGAGGGCTTTCCTGTAACTTCACTACAGTTCATCCTCTGCTTCTGCCCCACTTGATTTTCTTCACTCACAAAAGATGTCCCCAATTACCTTCCCCGAGAAAACCTCCCTCTCAAAGCCCATTTCTGAGTGGATCTGTCTAGCAACAGTTGGTTAGGAGTGGTTTGAAAAAGCAACATTAAAATGGGCCACAATGAGAACTTCATGCTCCATAATAAGACCAAACACTGGGGGACTGTGATACACCATAGTAGCATGTTTTTAAAATTGAACTGGAGTGACCTAGGGCAAAAAACAGTGGGAGGGAATATACTGGCAGCTGCAATGAATCAAGTATTTGTGAGATGGGGTGGATAATAATTAGAAGAACTGTGAAATGAAATGGTTGTTGTTGGGGGAAGAGATGCATTTGGGGAAGATAATGAAAGATTGAGTGTGATTAATCACTAATTAAAGCTAAATGTGAGTCCTAGAAGGCCTCCTCAGAAGCATACAGGGAAACTCTCCTATCCTGCCACCAGAGGCCAGCTTTCCTGAGTATGAGAGCTAGGACTTCTTTGTAAAACTAACAGACCCCCAGAGGGGTCTGATTTCTCAACCTTGAAGGTATTGAACATCTGAGTCTGGTCTCTGAATATGAAAGAATGAGATCCTAAGATTTGGAATGGGGACATCTAAGTTGATGCACTCAAAAATCTCAAATCACCAGATTTCTCTGACCCCTCTGAGACTAAAGAATTGGCTCACTCCTTTCAGTTAAAGGTTATCACTGACCCTTTACCCAAAGGAATGTAAGAACTCTTGCAAAATGACACTTGCCTATGCTAGGCAGCCTCAAAAACTGCCCTAAGGGTCACCACCTCCTAATATTCCCACCCTTTTGTAGTTCCCTTTTACTTTGAATAGGAATGACTTTTGTAACAAATAGGATATTACAAAAAAGACAGATTGTGGCGCCCATAACACAGTGGTTACAGTGCCAGCCACATACACTGAAGCTGGTGGGTTGGAACCCAACCCGGGCCAGCTAAACAACAATGACAACTGCAATGAGAAAACAGCTGGGCCTTGTGGTGGGTGCCTGTAGTCCCTGCTAAGTAGGAGGCTTAGGCAAGAGAATCCCTTGAGCCCAAGAGTTTGAGGTTGCTGTGAGCTGTGATGCCACAGCACTCGTCTGAGGGTGACATAGTAAGACTCTGTCCCCCCCCCCCAAAAAAAAGACAGACTGTGACTCCTGAAGCCAGGTTAAGGTAAGCTACCTTCTATTTCATGAGGATACTCAAGTAGCATTATGGCGAGACCCACATGTTAAGAAACACAGGCTTCTGCCAATAACCAATGACAACTGAGACTTCCTGCCAATAGCCACGTCATAAGCCATCTTAGAAATAGATCTCCTATTCACAGTCAAGCCTTCAAGTGATGGCAGCCCCAGCCAACATCTTAACTGAAATCTCATGGAAGAACTTGAGCTGGAAATTGTGAGATAATTCATTTTGTTGTTTAAGCTGCTAGACTTGAGGGTAATATGTTCCATAGCAATAGATAAATATTATACCTTTTCAGGATCTGCTCCTACTTCCCATCTTGGTCATCAGGCCAATAACTAGAGTTAAATCACAATGTAACCAAATTGAGGAAGTTCTGGGCATTCTAAGAAATAAAAAAGTAGGAACTAGCATACTATGTTTGTGACCGAGGATTTAACAGCCTAGAAGACAGTGCTAAGACACACTTAGGATGGATTGTGGAGAAAATTGTGACTTAGAAATGACAGAACTTCCATGGCATACGGTGGAAGAAGAGATGAAAAGGTTCAGAAGGTGGGAGTAGATACACGAAATAAGATGAGGAAGATCAGAGACTGTTCTCCTTCACTCAGCAGGGGCGACAGGACTTCGTTCCAGAAAAGGGACCAGAAGATGCTCTAGTTATCAAAGTGGCAAGGAATACCCTGGTGAGAGGGACACCAGTGTCACTGAGAATTTCAACAGTGGCTATCCTCTGCAGAGCCAGGCTGCTGATAGTACATGCTATTAATGTCACAGTGCTAGACTCATTGATAACAATGGGAGTGACAGGATCCTAAAAACAGGCCAGGTAGCTACTCTTCACACCCAGAAGCAAGGTGTTCACAATCATCATGATCAAAGATGACTAAGAGAATGCAAGACCCCCAGGACAAGTCAATAAGAAGTGATGCTCAATCTACACAAACCAAAGACATCAAGAAACTAGAAACAGCCTAGTGAAAAGTGATTAAATCTAGCCCAATTTCTGGATCTGAGCCAGCATCATGACCTGGAATTCAATGACTAATGAAAGAAAGTTTCTAGAAGGCAGGACCCTGTGACACCATGATAAGTAATGATTACCTCAATCCTTCCCTTAAGGAATCTGTGGTCATTTACTCAGGTAATCATATACTGGGGAAGGGGGAAATCCCAAACATTTGAGAAACCTTGGACATAGGACACAGGTTGGCACTAATACCCAGGGATGCAAAGCAACATCACACTTCCTACCTCTACCCCATGAGAGTTGAGATTATGGAAGTCAATTAATAAACAGAACGCTGACTCAGGTCTGGCTCTCAGTGGGTACATTGTTTCTCTGGACTCACCTAGTCAATTTCCCTGTTCCTGAATTCATAACTAGAATGGACATTCTTGGTTATTGGCAGGGTCCCCATCTATCACAACGGGAAAGCTAAGTAGGAGCCACTAAATTTGCCCTTTCCCATCCTAGCCATTGTAATATCACAGCCCAAGGACAATGACAGATCTGTGGGTGCAGGGGTGGTGATCCCCGTCATATTCCCATTTAATTCCCCAGTCCGACCTCTACCAAAGCCGGATGGATCTGGGAGGATGAACGTGGACAGGGGCAAACTCAACTGAATACTAGAACCAATTACAAATGTTTGCCAGATGTGAATTTTGACTAGAACAGATTGCATTAGTTAATCAGGTACATAGTTTGCAGCCACGGATCAGACAAATGCTTCCTTTTCAATCTCTATCAGAAACTATTCTCCTTCACTCAGGAGTTGCACCAGTATATGTTTGCAGTCTTGCTCCAGGGCTGTGTTTACACTCTGTCAAAAATAGAATCCAACAAAACACGAGTCGTCTGGACATTCCACAGAACATCTACTAATTCACTCTATTGATGCCAGCATGCTGTTTCGGACCCAAGAAGCAAGAAAAGACAAGTATGTTGGAGGCCTTGGTAAGTCACATGCCTTTCAGATGGTGAAAGATAAATGCTACAAAGATTCAGTATCTTGCACCATTGTTGGCGGCCTGCTTCTACCAGGGAACATAATTAAATGTTAAAGTGGTCTGCCACCCAGTCTTCTTCATACCAAGAGAACAGCAGATAAGGAAAAGAGCCACTAAATGACTGATCACCAGGAAGTGAGAGTACTGCCTGTGCAGACTGGGAAGGAGCAGGGAAGACTGTGTTTGGCACCCAGGTGATCTGCTTTGGAGTCTCTTAGTAGAAAACGCATAGGCTCAGCCATCACAGCCTCACTTTGCACCCATCAGAGGAACTACTTAGACTGCTAAAAAAGAAGGGGAAGCTAGAATGGAGAGTAAAGGAGGAAGTATCAGTTGCAGCCACAATCCTAGCTGGTACACTGAGGGCTCCAGGTCACTGCATCCACCTTCCTCTTACATGTTTCTCCAGAAAAAAAGCCCGACAGAATTTGGAGGAGCTGTTCCCAGAACTTATTTTAGGAAGCAAGTGACCCTGAGGTGCAAAGCATGGACTTGAGCGAATTGGCAGTGCCTCACTCAGGTCCTTCACCTGCTTCAGGGCTCAAGCAATCATTTCCCTACCGGCTGGATCCCTCTCCCTATTGCCCTCCATAGGAGAAAAGTTTCTTTACCCAAGATCACATCCCCATCCTGGGGATACTTTATACTTAATGACTGACTGATGTTGGGATATAAGACAGAACCCCTTGTCTTATCTAGGATAAGCTTGATGGACTATTGCACCTGCACAGCCACCTAAGGGATTAGTGAGAACTTCCTTACAAGTGCATCAAAATTCATCTTCTTCCTGTTTCTTTGCTAAATAATGCCATCTTCACTTTCCCAAAACTATTATTCCCAAAAGGGTCCCCCAATAATCTTCCTGTGTGCAAACCTCCATCTATGTCCCCCAAGGAGCCCAATCTGCAATAGGTACAGTATTTCATTCAATCCTCGCCACAATGTTATCTGTATTACTATTATACAGAGGAAACTCCAGCCCTAAGTAGTCTGGTAAACTTTCATACTCCCTAATTCTAGAGCGTATGCTCTTATACAATATAGATCAGTAAACTGTAAACTCCATGGTAAAATTTAGGCAAATAATCCTCTGGATGAGACTCCGGGTGCAGCCAGTTGGACACTAACTCACAGAATGTTTCTTTCCATCCTGTATTCCCTGGGTCCTACCTGGAAGTTTCAGAAGAAAAAGAGAGAACTTCTGTAATCCAACTCCCCTCTCCAGGCTAAGTGTCCCCTACTTATTGCCATTGGTTTTAGGGGTTGTTCCCATGAGTTCCTAATCAAGTTCAGCTTCTCTCCTGTGACTATAATGCCACGCAGAAGAGTCTCTCTGACATGACCGGCTGCCACCGTAGCCCCATGGGTCCCAGATCTCAAGATAACTAGAGTGACACAAATGCACAGTGATCTTGGTCTTATAAATCCAGTGGTTTAATAAGTGATTTGTGGCTAGGAAGTCAGATAACTGTAGAGATCACCTGAGTCTCTATCGTGTTTTACTTCCCTCTCAACTCCCAGGCTGCCTGTCCCTCCCTTGAGCAAGACTAGATCACCTAGTCTCCCTCAAGATGAAAGATGCAGGAATCTTGATGGGAATGTTGCCTAAACTGTCTTCACTAAGACAGAGGGGCAGATTGTCATCAACTGCTGCAGATAACCCAGAAGCCTATTGTCTTTTGTAACAACTTCATTCTTATTGTTATCTCTGAGCAATGTCTTAGACAATGTCAGGACTCCCATAAACTTCTGTACATAAGCAACCTTTGTAAGTAAAACCAGGCAGAACAACAAAGCATGTTTAATCATTTTGCATAAGAACTTCCCATGCACAACTTGTATATATAGCTCTTCTGGCAACCCCCCTTTCTACCCTTGCAGAACATGTTCTTAGCAGCCCCTCCAAAACTGTGGGCTTCCAGAGGCAATGGAAAGAAAATTCCAGGTGTTACTGTTGCAACCCTACCCTTTGCAGCCCCCAATGTTTTACCTCCCAGTACTTCCCATCATGGTTCTTCTGCTTAGAAAAGTCTATCTCCTTCTTCCCACCCACATGTCAACCTCATTCCTGCCCTTTTTCTCCTTCCCCCAGCAGGAGGTCTTTTGACTCTGTCCTACTACACACACATTACATTCCCCCCCCCCATGCTAGCACCCCTGAAGAGTCCAGTCCACGCTGACCATTCATGCAGCCTCACCAGCATGCTCTTTACAGATTTCAAGCTATAATGGCCTCTTCTGAGTCAGATCTGATGCAGAATACTATTTCTAAGTTCAGACTCTGCCCTTTACTGAAATGGGATCTAGAGGAAGTCCCTTAACTTCTCCAAGCTTCATTGTCCTTGTTTGTAAAACAGGGATAGGAAAGCCAACACAACATGCTTTCAGAGACAACTAATGTGGTCAAGTAGTAAAAAGTGACCTTTAAATTTTAAAGTTCTGTGTGAATATGAGTGTTCATTTTTGGATTGTTTCTCCCTTGTGAGCTTTCCAAGGCCACATCATTTACTTCCTTTCTCCCTGGGTTACTTACATTAGGTGCCAGAAACATTGTAAAGTAACATAGGGTGGCCATAAAGTTTGTGTGGAATTTTAAACTGCATACTATTTTAAATTGCACACAAACTTTTATGGCCACCAAAAGAAAACCACTTGCCTGTCAGAATCAAGGCAAAATCCTAACCATATCAACTCTATTGTAGACAAAGTTCCATAGAGTGAATCTAGAATTCTCTATACTAAAGAAACATTCTGAAAAAGCATGAAAATTTATTTATAGCCCACCCTGGCCAGTCTATGCTGAGAGGAAGCGTAATGGCATCAAAAAACACATCCATTCCTCCTTCTAATACACATTGCTAACAAGGGGACAAGTTGGAACCCATGTTAGTTTCTCCCAGAAAGTCTGCTGCCTTCAAATGACCAGTTATCTCCCTTTAGGGATCACTTTTATTCCATGGTATGACCAGTTCCTCTTGAACAGATGATGCAGCCCTTACTGCTTCCATTGCTTTCTAGCTGAGTCAGATTTCTCTAGAAGACAGAAATGAAAGTGATGACTAAGAAGACTGTACTTAAAATTCAAAACTTTGACCTACACATTGATCCCCACCCATCCCTCCCATTCCGGCCTCCTTGCCCTCCAAAGGGGGCAACTACCACTTTTAGGCAACCTAAAACCTTCAGCTACCACTGTCATGCGCACACTCACAACCTTTAAACACAAATTTAGTTCATTTAGCTGGAACTATACAAAATATCATCTACTCAGAGAGTTCAGATGTTTTCTTTTTTTTTTTTTTCCTTCTATTTCCCTGACAATCTTCTAGAGATACAGAAAGAGTTTACAGGCCCAAGTGTACTGATTATGGCCAGTTTCCCATCTCACTTAGAAGTGATAATCCATTTACTTATCGCCTCTGCTTGGGCCCATTTCCTACATCCCAATCTTGCCTCCAGGTTAAACTGTTCAAAGCATCATGTCTGAAATGGAGAAAAGCAATGGAATAAGAAAAAATAGCGAGAGCGTGAAATAACAATACAGAGTCTTTCCTGAGGTCATCTCACACGCTCACCTGTCCCTCACTGGAACAGGATAAGATTTCTCAATGGGGTAATTTTTTTAGAGGCCCCAACTTGAGTAATGCAGACAGTACTTTGGTGGATACCTAAGACAATTAAACGGTTATGGCGATGTGCTAATTTGTATCACTTTGGGGGGCACTCTGTTTCACACATGCTCACTTTTAAATTAAAAACGACCAGAGTATAGCAGAAATTTTAGCCTTGCTCTCAAGCAAAATTTCTCTACTATAGTTCTATCATTTCACTAAGTTTACCAAGCTTGCCATCAGTGGTTTTCAACTGGTGTGCCTCAAGAGGATCTTAAGTGTACTGTGAAAAATTTTTAAAAATCATTAATTAAATCATTTTTGAAAGAAGTTCAAAGCACAGGAAATACATTCTTTTTTTTAACTTTTTTTTTTTTTTTTTTTTTTTGCAGTTTTTGGCCCGGGCTGGGTTTGAACTCGCCAATTCCAGTATATGGGGCCAGCACTCTACTCCTTTGAGCCACAGGCGCCACCCTTTTTTTACTTTTTTTCTTTTTTTTTTTTTTGGAGACAGAGTCTCACTTTGTCACCCTCGGTAGAGTGCTGTGGCGTCACAGCCCACAGCAAACTCAGACTCTTGGGCTCAAGCATTTCTCTTGCCTCAACCTCCCAAGTAGCTGGGACTAGGCGCCCGCCACAACACCCAGCTATTTTTGGAGACAGGGTCTCCCTCTGGGTTAGGCTGATCTTCAACTCGTGAGCTCATGCAGTCCACCTCCCAAAGTGAGCTGCCGCCCCAGCTTTTTCTCTTTTTAAAATCAACATAATTTAAGTGTGCCTTGGGAGTTTTATACGTTCAAGTGTGCCATGAGATAAAAAAGGTTGGAAAACACTGCATTAGATCCTGAGATGACCCATCTTTTACACGGACAACGGTGCTCTAGTGTAGTTGAGAGCATCGTGTAGGACAGTGGTTCTCAACCTTCCTAATGCCCCGACTCTTTAATACAGTTCCTCATGTTGTGGTGATCCCCAACCATAAAATTATTTTCCTTGCAAGGGTCGCAGCATTAGGAAGGTTGAGAACCACTGCTATAGGAAGTCTCCTCGATGTATTTACTGAAAGCCACGCTCTGGGACCACACGGTGGGCAAAACCAGCTCCACGCACAGCAGCTCCCGGCCTCGGGCTGACTCAATGGCAGGTGGTTTTTCATACCAGGCAGGGAAGGCAGATCCAGAGGGCCCGGGGCTGACCGTGCAGGAGTCGGGGTTTAGGGAGGGAGTAGTCTGACCTAGTCTCAAAGCAGAAGCAGGAACTGGACAGGGAAAAAGGAAGAGAAGAGGCCAGTCCTGGCGAGGAGAGCCGCGCTGGACGGCGGAGACTAGGCGGAGACTAGGCGGAGACAGCGCAGCGCGCCTCGGGCTATGCTAGAGCGCACAGCTGCTCCTCGCTCCCGGCGCCCGCAGCCCGCCCGCACCTCCTCCAGGCCGGCGCCGGCTTTGGGGGGCACCCACCCTGCGCAGGGGCCTCGGGCGCGCCAAGGAGCCTCCCCCTCCTCCCGGCTGACAGTGACCCAGGGGCCACCCAGCAGGGTGTCCCGAGAAACAGCCCACGCCCCCCGGACTCCCGCCAAACCTCAGAAATGTCTCGTGTGTGTGTGTGCGCGCGGAGGTGGCGGGCGCCCGGCCCAGGGAGCGGTGACAGTCGCCCCCGCTTCCTCGGAGTCCCCGCCGCCCGCCCGCCCAGCTCCCACACGGCGGATCCCTGTGGGCCCGGCCCGGCCGGCGCCGAGCTCGACCTCCCGGCTGCCCCGTCCCTCCTGGAAACGCGGGGGACAGCGCGAGGATGAGCGGAGACTGGCCGCTTTCCACACCCTTTCGTAGCTGTGCGAGCTGTACTTGGCCCGTGGGTTGCTCGTTCAAGAAGTGCGCTTTTCTAGAAAATTACTTTAGAAGAAAAGTAATCTTTTTGAACCCTAGAGTTTCCAGAATATTCTCCATCCCTTTGTACTCACAAAGTCCAACTGAAACGAATCTTTTAAGTAAAAAGCTTGGTGTGGGGGTTAAGATAGACCTCAGACATTATCGGCTGTGAGGCATTCATTAAGTTTCCAACTCTGTGACTCAGTTTCCAAGTCTGGAAAGTCGGATTCCTTATAGTACCAGCCACACAGATTTACTGTGAGATCTAATGTGCTAATGTAGATGAAGCACGGGGCGCGGGCCGGGTGGTGTCTGTCTCTCAGCAAATGCTGTTGAATCATTATCATTATTAATTACTATTATTGCTCATTCGTTATTAGCAATCTTCCCTGCAGGTTGCCGCTCACCTCTGTCACCTTACGCTGCAGCATGTGGTAAGAAGAAAAGTTTCAGGTAAGTATAGCGCGACTCTGAGAAGGACAGAGACTTCGAGTGCTGAAAATGAAGTTCTGTGTTGGCTAAAGGGTACACAATTTCAGTTATAAAATGACTAACTAAGTTCTGGGGAAGTAAGGTGCAGCATGGTGACTGGAGTAATAGTTAACAGGGCTGTAATGTGTATCAGCTTGCTAAGATCTTAGGCATCCTGACCGCCACCCCCTCCCACACACACAGTGGGCTCTAGGTGAGGTGACAGATGTGTTAATTAACTTGATTGCAGCATCATTTTCTAATATGTACATAGATCTCTAAACATCTTGTTGTTCACCTTAAATATATTCAATTTGTGTTTGTCAATTTACCTCAATAAAGCTGGGGGAAAAATGAAATTTTGAGGGTTTTCAAACACTTTTTTTCCCATAAACCACCTGTGGTCCACAGGACCTAGGCCAGCATCAAGCCTCAGCGGCCAGCTGTGGCAGTCACCTCTCCACGAACTCTCAGGCAGAGGCCTCTGAGCATTAATTTCTTCACAGGAGTGTCATGGGGCCAAGTAAGCTCGTGTGTGGAAGTTTGAGGTGTAGTTATTTTGAAAATACACAGTTGATGGCCTATTGAATAAAACATCTGAGTTAAACAGAACAAGTGACAACTGTCCAGAACTTTCAATAGTGCTGTGAGAAAAGTTTGCCTTTTCAGTAAAACTCAGTGGTCATTAAATCATCTGCTGAGGGAAGAGCCACCTCCCATAATACCCTCTCGGTAGAATTGCTGGCACCCCCTCTGCCAGGACTGTCCTAGGGTAGGAAAGCTCAATGGCTCTGAAAGGCTCCTTTTCTCTTCCAGATGTTCCTCCGGAATCTGCACTCTGCGTAGTTTTACTTCTCTGGAAATAATTTGCTTTCAAATCCAAAGCACAAAAGCACTCCAGATTCTCATTTGCTATCTCTTCTTCAACTCAGGGCTGATAGGTTTGTGGCACACTTGTTCTCTTTTGCTGGGAGCTCTCAGCTATTTAGTGAGAGAGGGAGAAATCCCTCGATGTGCTTTTGTGTCCCATTTCAGAGGATTGACCTGGAAGGAGAGGGGCAGATGTTCCACCATCAGTTCCAAGAAATCTCAGGGACCCGCATATACCAAGGACTTTAAGATAAGTCACTTAATCTCTCTTGCCTGCAGCTTCCTTACTAGGAACATAATACTTTAAATTCTGAGAGTCACATGAGTTTGGCATAAGTGTAGTCAGAGTTTCCACTGTTTTCTGTCTTTCTGTCTTTTCTGTTTAGCTCCATGAAGCAACCTCCTAGACCCTGGCTGAAAACCAGTACCTCACTCTCAGCTCCCTTAGGTTTTGGAGAAGGTACAACCTGACGTGGTTTGAATTCTCAGGTGCAAAAGCTTGCTCTCCTCCCAGCCTTGACCTACCTGCTGATAGCTATGGTTTAGTAAATTTTTTCTTAGTAAAGAGACAAAACAAAAATCACAGGTACGAATGGATTAGCTTGCTCATTCATTCAACAAACATTGAGTGTGTGATATACCGCAGCTTGTGGTTCAGTAAGAAGTGTGAGGTGGAGAAGGAGAGGCCTGGAGTGGCTTCCCTGATGAAGTGAAGCTTGGCTGAGTTCTGAAGGAAGAGGAGGAGGTAACTTGACAGAAGGGGAGCAGTCAAGAGCGCTGGCCCCAGGCCCTGAGGTGGGGGAAAAGAAAAGATGAATGGATGAGTGAATGAGTGGATGGATGAATGAATGATAGATCAATCAATGGGCAGCCGGCCTCATCCTTGGTTACTGGTGCTCCCTCTTACTGGATTTCTTTCTCAGCTAGCCCCATCCCCTTGCTGGACACATGATTACATTGCATCAGTCTATGAAGTGTCCATGTGTCCTAGACAGCCCTGATGCCCACTACTGCAGTTACGAAAGAATTTTGCGGTATTTATAGCAACATTTCCTCAATTCCTACTGCAAGGGAAGCACTTTCTATCCAAATGAAGGGCTGAGAAAACTCAGATTTTTACTACTTCAGAGGAGCCATTCCTCTCAGCTTTTCACTAATTCGCCCCTACTTTTCTAATTAATAGCCTCCATTTCAGCCCTCTGCACTGTCAATGGGATGAAGCACTTTCTCAAATGGGCTGTAACAATTTAGTTTGGTGGCTTTGTTTAGGGTTCGGGGTTTGGGGGGACAACAAAATACAGTATAGGATTTAACCATATCTTTCTTTCAGGGTAAAAATCCTCAAGGGAGATAAGTTTACTAAGTAGAAAGAAAAAATGTTTTGCCATTCCTCAGAAGGGGGACGGGAGGGGGAAAAAAAACCCCTGTAAATGTCACTACTGACTAATTCCATCTATTTTGGAAGGCCCTGGGGGGTTTTAGGGTTTTCCTTGTTATTAAATATTGATATTCCTCTGAGAAAAATGTATGTTTAGCCTTTGTTCCCTGAGGTGCTCACCTGCCCCAGGGCCTGAAAAGTGAGCAGGGATTCCCAGGTGCAGAGAATGTGTCACTGGTAACTTGAAGTTCTCTATGAAGCTGGTCCCTTATCTGATAGCTGCCCCCAGGCCGCTCTAGACTTCACACCATGCCTTTTTAGCACCTGACTCTTCTGTGGTTACTATTATCTCCTTTTATACTTGACTTAGGACAATAGATATCACAGATCAGATGCCTAGCCTCATTTCTAGGAGTTTTCCATGAGCCCTGTCATATCAATGTATCTGTCAAAATTTAGAAAGCATTTTATTGCTTTAAAAAAAAATGGCCATGTGTGGTAGCGCACGCCTATAATCCTAACACTCTGAGAGGTCTAGGCAAATGGGTCCCCTGAGCTCAGGAATTTAAGACCAGCCTAAGCAAGAGTGAGAGCCCAATCTTTACTGAAAATAGAAAACCCAGCTGGGGGGAAGGGGCACCTATAGTCCCAGCTACTCAGGAGGCTGAGGCAAGAGGATTGCTTGAGCCCAAGAATTTGAGGCTGCTGTGAGTGAGATGGTATAGCGCTCTACCCAGGGTGACATAGTGAGACTCTGTCTCAAAACAGAAAAAAAAATAATAATAAATGTTTTTTTAAAAAAATGTTTAAAAAAATAAAAACAAATGTTTACAATGATGTTTCATTATAGGTATGAATCTCTACTTTTGTGTATGCTTGAAATTTTCCATGCTAAATGATTACAAAAAGAAAGATATATAAGCACGGCTTTTTTACAAGCCATAGGATTCTTGCTGCTATCCTCCTCACTCTTCATGAGTCCCACCGAAGACTCCACAATTAGGGACCTCTGAAAGTTGAGCTTCCAACTGTGCTAAATCTCCCCCGAATCCTGACTATTTTCAGCTTAGTTGTTTAGAAGCAGGGCTCAATTTTTTATAACTCACATCCCACCAATACTTCTAGAAAGTAACTCTGTTCTCATCATGATAGAAATTAAAGGTTCCTATCTTCCGAGAAGGAAAGTATACATTAACAGGCATTCTGATGTTATTCTTACCCTTTTTTTAAAAGTAAAGGTTCTAAGGACATTTAAAAAATTGCAATAGCAGGCTCAGCACCTGTAGCTCAGCGGCTAGGGCGCCGGCCACATACACAGAAGATGGTAGGTTTGAGCCCCGGCCGGGCCTGCCTAACAATAATGACAACTACAACCAAAAAATAGCCAGGCATTGTGGTGGGTGCCTGTAGTCCTGGCTACTTGGGAGGCTGAGGCAAGAGAATCACTTAAGCCCAAGAGTTAGAGGTTGCTGTGAGCTGTGACACCACGGCACTCTACCAAGGGTGACATAGTGAGACTCTGTCTCAAAAAAAAAAAAAAATTGCAATAGTTGCTGGTGCAGTGTGCTCACACCTATAATCCTAGCACTTTGGAGGGCCAAGGTGGGTGGATTGCTTGAGCTCATGAGAAGTCTAAGCAAGAATGAGACCTTGTCTCTATTAAAAATGAAAAAAACTGAGGCAAGAAGGTTGCTTGAACCCAAGAGTTTGAGGTTGCTGTGAGCTATGATGCCATGGCATTCTACCAAGGGTTACAAAATAAGACTCTAAAAAAAAAAATTGCAATAATATTATTGGGAATAAATTAGAAAACATAATTAGCAAATTATGATGTTATAGCTGAATTTTGCAACACAAAAATTGAGGATTTTACATCTGTCTTAAGTTTAAATCACAATACAGATAAATTAAACACTGAAAATGAACTCTATAAATGTCATTGCCACAAATTAAAAAAACTATTGAACAGTTACAAGGTTAATTATAATGCACAACATGCTTATGGGTAATTATTTGGGTGAAGTACAGTATCTTGTTAGGAACTATTATAAAAACTCCATATTCCATGTATACTACTTCTGGGTCGGGAGAACTCCCAAGGAAAAGCTGTTCTCTCAGCAAAGGTTTTGTCAGGAAAAAGGGACTTTCCCTTCCCTCCTGCCCTACAGATGGAGACTGGCAGACACATGGTGAAGACAGGACACAGAGCTGAGGACTCAGCGCCAGCCTTGAGCCCAGGGCCATCCCACTCAAGCCCACAGGTCCGCTCTGATGTCAAACCAGCTTCCTGGGCTCTGGAAGAGAACAGGAAGCAAATTCTTCATGCTCCATTACAGCATCAAGGGATTTTTAAAAGAAAACTTAAGAACCTGCTTGAAAGTGTGGGTCGTTTTGAACTAACAGGGTGACAGCTAGTGTGAATTTGTGAAAAACCCCTTGTTCTTTAATGTGATTTATAGAAGAGTTTTAAAAAGTAGTTTACACTAAAAACCCAAATACAGATTGGAAATGACTTGTTTTTTAAGCTTTTCGTTTGTTTTTAAGCATTTGATAAATGCTATTCCCACTTAAACTTAATAGAAATGACTTTGCCCTAGTTTGAAATGCCATATTTACCATTGGCCACTTGATCTTAATTAAGTGAAGACCTCTTATTAGAATAGGAGTTGCATGCAAGCCTTCAAGAAAGACATACTGTACCAGCTAGACTTTCTCAAGAAACCCTGTCCCAGCAGAAAGGGACACCTGGCCATCTACAAAAGCGAGTGGATAGCAAAGCATGGGTCAAAGGCACTAGTATAACTTCCCGTGCATGCACAGCAGTGCTGGGACCCAGGTCAAGGATGAGCTCGTGCCATGTTAGTTTACGTCCCAGCACATCCACTGGCCTTTGTCCCTTCCCTCGCAGAGCACGTGTTCACTCCTACATCAATCTTCTTCTTCTTGTCCACAGATATCCTGTAGAAGTTGGTATATTATCTCACAATCCTGAATCCTGAGGAAGCTTAGCCCAGCTTTGTAGTGGCCAACACAAAAATACGGTACTTTCACTTTATCTTAAATGATGGAATCAAAATTTCAGTATGTTTTGCCCTATTAAATAAGATGCAGGGTAGTGAGTTTCCACATAAGCAGTTATATAAATTCAGAGAGAAGATATGGCTTGGCCAGAGGTGGAACTACTAGTTTTCTTTGAATAGTAAAGATTTGTATTTACTCCCCCTGAACCCATTTAAATACCATTACAACAAGAAAAATTTTTAAATGCTAAGCAGACAAGGGAGGCTACCGATAGGACCGTAGCCACAAGAGTGGGCAGAGTTGGCTTGGCGCCTGTAGCTCAAGTGGCTAAGGCGCCAGCCACATACACCAGAATTGGCAGGTTTGACTCCAGTCTGGGCCTGCCAAACAACAATGAAAACTACAAGCAAAAAATAGCCAGGCATTCTGGCGGGTGCCTGTAGTCCCAGCTACTCGGGAGGCTGAGGCAAGAGAATCGCTTAAGCCCAGGAGTTGGAGGTTGCTGTGAGTTGTGATGCCACAGCACTCTACCCAGGGTGACAGTTTGAGGCTCTGTCTCAAAAAAAAAAAAGAAAAAGAAGAAGAAAAGAGTGGGCAGAGTGAAATACCAATAAAAACAGGGTTAGGGGAAAGAGGGGAACCGGAGGAGAGAAGGCTCACACACCGGGATGCATAGGCGCGTACACCAATATTGCTCATATTGCCAGTCCCTGTCAGGGCTCAGCTTGGAAGACAGGTTGAAATCCTCCAGGCAAAGAGATTGGACACCTGTCCTATGGAGATGGAACATCACTAGCGAAACTCCAGTCCCTACACGTACTGATGTAGTCACATAAAGTCCTTCGGATGGGAAAAACAGAAGCCTTGCCAGGTCACCTTTCAAAGAACCCCACAGCAAATAAGCACTTCCTACATAAAACTTCCTAATCAGCATTTCAGTTCCTTCTGCTTTAAAAGTAAGTGACCAGTGCTGGGTGAGGTGGTGTACACCTGTAATCCCAACCACTAGAGAAGCTGAGGCAGGAGGATCACTTGAGCCCAGAGTTTGAGTCCAGTCTGGGCAACAGAGCAAGATCCTGTCTCCAAAACATAAATAAATAAGTATGTAAATAAATAAGGGAGTAAGATGTTTGATGAAAGTCACGCTTTGAAAGAAATGGACCAAAAGAAACTAAAATAGAGAAGAAACTCAAAAGAAATAAATAAAAAGCAGAAAAAAATGTTTTAAGCTAATATTAATTTTCTTAGATAAAAGAAAATATATTCATGAAACAAGACACTATTGTGAGAGCTCTTGGGAATTCTAGATGTGACAGCAGAGATTAAAAGCTCTATAGAGGCTTAAATAATAAACTTGAAGTAATCACTCAGAGAGTATAAGAAAAAGACAAAGAGATTGAAAAGAGAAAGAAAATTTTAAAAAATAGAGGATTGAGCCAAGAAGCCAATATCCAGAAAGAGAGAATAAAGAAAGCAGGATGAGAGAATGAGAATAAGCAAGAGAGAGAAAAATGTAACCCTGTGTAATCAATTCAGCTCAAATGCAGTTAAAGCTGATATAACTTAGCACATCATAGAATGGTGAGTTCTAAGCCAATGGTGGCAAAACCAGAAAACCAACAAGAGTTTTCAAAACACTCAAGAACTGGCAGACCTACATTGTCCCTAAGGAGGGCTGGGTGAAGGCTGTCTGAAAAGTAATCAGAGTCTTCAGTTCCCTGTCTGTGCCACACCACTGAACATTTCTTCCTCCCTAGAAAAAGCATTTTTTTTTTTTTTTTTGCAGTTTTTGGCCAGGGCCAGGTTTGAACCCGCCATCTCTGGTATAAAGGGCCTGTGCACTACTCCTTTGAGCCACACGCACTGCCCTAGAAGAAGCACTTTTATTCTTTGAAGAAACACTTTCTGGACTGAAGGTCAATTGGCACAGTGGTTGCTTTGAGAGTAGTAACATAAACCAGAGCTTTTCATGACCAACAAATGCTAAGGCCCTATCCCTGTTTCCCTAAAAAGCCACCAAAAGACTGACAGCATACATGTAATCTTGGAAGAAAATAAGAAGTGTTTGTTTCTTGGGAATATGACCAGCCTGAGGAAAAGAACTAGAAAAGACTGACTCAGAAGTTTTCCAAAACAAATAGTGCCTCTGACTTACTGTACAGTGAAACTCAAAGGCAACACGCTGAGTGCATCCAGCAAGCTTTTTAGTCCTCTAATCCTGAATCGACATCCCAGGGTTGCAAAATCTCTAAAGAAAGAACCAAATAAAATACAGAGATTAAAACTCAAAAGGTTTCATGAATGCCCTCAGGGAAGTAAGAGATAATTGTTAAGGGACAATTACCTTTGAAACAAGCATAGGAAACTATAAAAAGGAACATTCAGGTTACAAAAAAAGAGGTATTAGAAATTAATAAATAGGGTGGCACCTGTGGCTCAAAGGGGTAGGGCGCTGGCCCCATATGCCGGAGGTGGTGGGTTCAAATCCAGCCTCAGCCAAAAACTGCAAAAAAGAAATTAATAAACATGTTGGTAATAATAAAAACTTTTTAAAAGGATCAGAAAATAGAGTTGAAGTATTCTCTAGGAATGAGAGTAAAATGAGGAGAAAACTGGAAAGAAAAAATGAAGAAATTAGAGAACCAATCCAGGAGTTTCAATATCTGATTAACCAGTTTCAGAGAGAATGAACAGAACACCCAGGGTAGGAAATCAGCAGTACGATAATTCCAGCAGCTTCCTCACTCCCCAGCCAACAATGGCAGGAAGATGCTGGCCACAAAGAAGACCAGAAAGTTGCTGGAGTTGATCAACTCTAGGCTCCACTCATTATGAAAAGGGGAATACAAGCAGACTCTGAAGATAATCAGACAAGGCAAAGCAAAGTTGGTCATCCTCACCAACAACTACTCAGCTCTGGGGAAAACTGAAATAGAGTGCTATGCCATGTTGGCTCAAACAGGTGTCCATCACTACAGTGGTCATAATATTGAATTGGGCACAATGTGAGTAAAATATTACAGAGTAGACACATGGGCTGTCATTGATCTTAGTGACTCTGGCATTATCAGCAGCATGCCAGGATAGACTGGTAAAAATAAATCTTGCATAATTTTTCTTTATTAAAGGTTGCCAGAGGTGGGTTTAACAACAAAGATATAATCCAACCTCAAACTCCTGGGCTCAGGTGATCCTCCCGCCTCAGCTTTCCAAGTAGCTGGGACTATAGGTATGCATTATCAGACCTGAAAAAAAATTATTTGTAGAGACAGGATCTCAATATGTTGTTTAGGCTGGTCTTTAACTCCTGGCCTCAAGCAATCGTCCAAGCTCGGCCTCTCAAAATATTGAAATTATGGGTGTGAAGCACCACGCCTGGCGGGGAAGATCCTTTATAACCTGACCACAGGAGGATGTTCTCTGCCAAAACAAATCTTGTTTTGTAAACCAAAAAAGAGAGGAGGAATCTAACTTGGGAAAAAAACATGGGGAATTCCAAGTTGATTTCAGGTCTGAAGATGCAGCTCTGCAGCAGCCTAGAGAGTCCCCAGTGTGGGAGAGGAAAGGGAGAGAGAAGTGGGGAGCCTCTACCGAAGGGCAAAAAAGGGAGTGATGGACCACATAATGTTAGTCTGTCTCTTAGAGGGTAGGTTCAAAGAATATTTAGCAAATGGCGGGGGCAACAGTTGCAGGAAAAAAAGAAGAAATAACCACAGTCAACAATGCTCTACTGGAAATTGTATTTGCATAAACAATTTACATAAACACAGACATTCATTTAATCAAAAACTGGATTATCTTGGGAGGATGGACACAGGATAAAGGGCAGGATGGTGTGAGGTTTGGATGCTTGTCTATCACAATGGGTAATTATGTCTAAAGGTAACAGTTCCAAACAGTATCATCTAGGCATATGACCTCAAAGTGCTGAGATGTATACACAACGAGAAAAGGCCACAAGAATCAAAGGTGTTTCCTCTATGAAGGGGCAGTGTTAGAGTGTGAGGAGGGAGGCAGGGAACCACTGAGTTTTGTTATAAGCTTTGAATAGTATTGAACTTTTTAAATGATGTGCATATATACCATCGATACAATGATTTTTCTTAAAATATGCTATTTTTTTTTTCAAAATGAAACAAGTGTAAAGGATTTTGGTTTTTGCAATGAGTCAACAAGACAATGGACCATCAGCTCCTTCAGATTTGGGGATAGTTTTATTCTCCTCTTTCCCAGAATCTGGAACAGAGTAGGCACTCAAAAGATGTTTGCCATGTGATTGATTGCTTCATTGATTAATTGAAACAAGCTCTCAAAAATATTAATGTTTTTTTTGAGCTATCCTGGTGGAAAACTCTAGAAAAAAAAATTAGTGGCTAACATTCATTAAACCCCTACTATGTGTCATTCTCTGCTTTAAGTGCTGGACACATTTCATACTCCTTAATCCTCACAACAGTGAGGAAAATACTGACATTGTCTCCATTTTATAAACAAAGAATCTGACGGACAGTGAGTTATCTAACTCCCCCCAAGTCCCACAGCTAGTTGCCTGTGGGGTCTCTGCTCTTAACCGATGAGCTTTAAGACCAAGTAGAAGATGTCTGGGGGTCAGGCCACAGCAGGGGTAGTCTGTTTTGGGCACATGCATGCGTGTACACACGCATACACTCTTCAGAAGTGGGGTGTAATCATAAGAAGTTGAGCAGAATAGGAGGAGACTAAAAATCATGCAAGTGGGTGTGAGATATGGGAACGGTGTTTTGTTGACAACAGTCTAATCATGCTTAAAGGGAGAATGACAGTTAAGAAAGATGGATTGGACTTGTTTTTTATGTCCTAAGAAGTAAAACCAGGACCAACAGTAGAGGTTATTTGAAGCCTGTATTTTAATTTAAGGAAGAACTTTTTCAGACTTCCCTGAGAAATCAACTACTTTGGAAACAGTCCCATTACTGAAAATCATAACCTCATCAAGCTCCAGGCGTATAACAAATCGTAAAGGAATTCTATCCAGTCACCCTCGGGATACTTGGATCAGCCTTACAGCACCCTCTTAAAGGGCCTTCTCAAACATTCCAGAGACAGCACACCAGAAGTGCATATTTTTTTTGTTTTAGTCAGAATTACACATGCACACAGTTGAAGGAGTTCGAATAGCTCTATAAAGATTTGTCAAGAAAAACAGAAGTCCTTCCCCAGAGGCATCTACTTTTAATTTTTGTAGTAATTCTTTTAGAGATATTTACATCTTTATTTCAAAATACATGTATTATGCTCATATTGCCATTTCTTGACTTTTCAGTATTAGGCATTTTCCATTAACTACACACAGTGTTGGGTGAAGATTGTGTTCTTTCTTTCCCCACCTGCAGTGAGCTTACACACACACCGTCCCCATCTCCTTACTATTCCAATACAGTTTATGTAGTAATTTTGGTTAGATCAGTATTTCGTGTTCACATTATTATACTCCATAAACACTATTTAAGGCCGATCCATGATGTAAACCATGATTATTTTTCCCCTTCCCATACAATTCTGTTTCCCTGAAATGAATAAATAAAAAATCTTCCTTTTTGCTTTTGCTTGATTTTCTATGGACTTATCAGTTCAAACCCCTGAGTTCTGCCAAAGGTCTGAATTTCCTCTCAAGACATTCAGACCCGTCGAATATTCTAGCCTTTTCACCTCTTTGAAAGAAGCCTCTCTCAGAGCCCCCTGGCTTATTCTAAAGTGTGCAGAATTATCCTCTGGGAACTTCCCTTTCCCCTCACCTGGAGATTCCCTTCATCTTTCTCCCACTTTCTGTCTCCCCAGGCATCCTCTTTTCAGTTTTCTCCATCATTTTAGTGGTACTACAGAGTAGCTTCTTGAGAAAGATTGTGTGGGTGATAAGCTTCTCAAATCATTTTAAGACTAAATTTTTCTTTATGCTCCCTCACACTTGATTCAAAACTCTATTCTAGGTTCTAAAGTTGCTGTTGGGAAGGCGGCAGCCATTCTGATAGTCGATTCTTTGTATCTGACCTGTTTTGTCTTCCTTAAAGCTTTTAAGATCTCTTTGTCTTAAAGGTTCTGAAATTTCACAATGCCGTCCTGGGTCTACTGGGTCTACTTGGTCTACGTGGTCTAGTGGTCTACGCAGGTCTGTTTTCTTGCACTGTGGTAGGTGTTCAATAGGAAATTTCAGTCATGAAATTCATGTCTTCCAGTTCTGGGAAATAGGCTTGAATTATTTTGTTGATAATTTCTTCCCTTTAATTTTCTCTATTTCTTCTTTTGAATTCAAATACTATACTTCCTGGACTGAACCTCTAATTATTTTATTGTGCTTACTTTTTCTCTCCTGTTTTCTGTCTCTTTTCTTTTTAGTCTAATTTCTGAGATGTTTCTTCAGTATTACCTTCTAATCCTTCTATTCAAATATCCATTTTTAATGTTTTTAATTTCTAAGTTTCTTTGTGTTCTATTAGTCCTATTTTCTAGTTTTCCGTTTTGCACTTAACATTTTATTTTAAAATGCTAAGACATTTTTTCTTTTTTAAATTTTTTTATTAAATCATAACTGTATATATTTGTGGAGTACAATGTAATGATTTGATATGTAATATGGAGTGCTTAAATCAAACTGATTAATATAACCATCACCCCACTTATTTTTTGTGGTAAGACATTTACAGTTTACTCTTAATTATTTAGAAATATACCCTTGCATTGTGCACATTAGTTGAGATCCCATCAAATGTCCTCTCTCCTCCCACCAAACACCTTCTCTCTTCCCGCCTCTCTCCCTCCTTCCCCCTTGTTAGGCTACAGTTGTGTTTTATCATTCATAAGAGACTGTGTTTTTAGATTGGTTTCATATTAATACTGAGTACATTGGATACTTTTTTTCCCATTCTTGAGATGCACTACAACAAAAGCAAACAGACAGCCTTCTAAATGGGAGAAGATTTTTACATGTTATGATTCTGACAAAGGTCTGATAACTAGAATCTGCGCAGAACTCAAACTAATCAATAAGAAAAGATCAAACAACCCCATTTCTTTGTGGACAAGAGACTTGAACAGAAACTTCTCTGAAGATGACAGGTGAATGGCCAACAAACATGTAAAAAATGCTCATTGTCTTTAATCATCAGAGAAATGCAAATCAAAACCACTTTGAGATATGCCCTAACTCCAGTAAGATTAGCCCACATCACAAAGTCCCAAAACCGCATTGGTGTGGATGCAGAGAAAAGGGAACACTGCTACACTGCTGGTGGGATTGCAAACTAATATAGCCTTTTTTGGAAAGAAGTATGGAGTATTCTCAAGAAACTAAAAGTTGACTTTTCATTTGATCCTACAATTCCATTACTATATATCAACCCAGAAGAACAAAAATCATTTTACAACAAAGACATTTGCAAACCAAAATGTTTATTGCCGCCCAAATGCCCATCAACCCATGAATGGATAGATAACTATGGTACGTGTAAACCATGGAATACTTTTCAGCCATAAAAGACAATGGAAACTTTACATCATTTATGTGTACCTGGATGGAGTTGAAAAAATTCTTAGTAAGAATTTTTTTCTTGAAGGTTTCTTCTCTTTACATGATCTCCCTTCCCCACCTCCCCACCCCTTTTGCTTTCTCCAGGTATTTATTTGACTGTTTTGATCTCTATCTTTCCCTTGAGCCTGTTCACAGTGATTGCTCTTTAATAAAGAAATTTAAGAACTGATTGGAAGCTCTGGTCTTTCAGTGTGGCTTGTCCAATTTGGGTTACACTATGAAGTAATCTAGCCAGGATGTTTGTTGGGAAACCTCCCACATTAGAAACATCAGGTGTTTCTTCCTGAACCGATCAGTTATCTCAGAGTATATGCTTATCTTCTTTTTGTAAGTCATAGTCCTGGTCAGCAGAAGTCTGAGAACCCAGAAATGTTTTTAGATAATACCCTCATGTATGCTTGAATCCTCTATCCAAAGACTGTGTTTTATCATCTCCAGATGAAGAAAGCTCCAGGCTTCTGCTAAGATTGGAGTAGTGGTATAGCAATGATCTACCATTGCTGAAATGTTGGAGGAGGGGTTCAGGGCTCTAACTACTTCTTAATTTTTCTATCAGTCACCTAATTTTAGGCCTACCCCTTCACTCTGTTTCCATAGGTAGCTGATGCTGCCCTTTCCAATGACTTTGGGGCATTTGAAATTAAGATCAAAGAATGTTCAACTTTTCCTGCTACATGCTTAACGCTCACCTTTTACAGATCTGTTAAATCGTTGCCAAAATTACCATGGTCCAGCTGCTTCCCACCTTCACAATTGGCTTCGCTCATTTTAAAGGTTTGTGCCCTTTAAAAACAATCTTTACCTTAGTTTTAGTGGTTTGGGGAGGGAGAACGAACTAAGTTGTTTTCCATTTGCTGTCTTTACCTCTAGGATCTCTTCCTTTCCATTTTTGGACAGTTATGGTGCGACCTCTTTGGAGAAAAAAATCCAGCCATTCTATCAAAATTTTAAATGCAAAGAGCTTTTAGTCCAGCAATTCTATTGCTCAAAATGATTCCACACATATATTCATAAAAGTGGGAAAAGAAATGTTCTTAACACAAATTCATAATATACAAAATATACAATAAATGAAATACATAAATACCTGATGAAACAAACTGGAAATAGTCTATGAGTAGAAATATGAATAACTAAGTTAGAGTAAGTCATCCTTTGATACCCGTGGGAATGTGATTCCAGGACCCCACATCCTAGGATGATCAAGTTTCTTATATAAATTACAAAATGATGTAGCATTTGAGTGTAACCTATGCACATACCTCCCTATACTTTAAATTATCTCTAGATTACTTACATTGTCTATTATAATTAAATGCTATATAATAGGCTCAGCGCCCATAGCTAAGTGGTTAGGGCACCAGCCACATACACCGAGGCTAGAGGGTTTGAACCTGGTCTGGACTGCTAAACAACAATGACAACTTATACCAAAAAGATAGCCAGTGTTGTGGCAGGTGCCTATAGTCCCAGCTACTTGGGAGGCTGAGGTAAGAGAATCGCTTAAGCCCAGGAGTTTGAGGTTGCTATGAACTGTGACACCATGGTACTCTACCAAGGGTGACATAGTGAGACTCTGTCTAAATAAATAGATAAATACTATGTAAATAGTTGTTATATTGTATTGTTTAAGGAATAATGATAAGAAAAAAGAGTCCATAGACATAACCATCAATTTTTTTTCTGAATATTTTTTATCTATGGTTGGCTGAATTTAAGGATGCAGACCCCCACAGCTATAGAGGGTTGACCATATATGCATATAATGTGAGACCCTCCAGCTATTTATTTTTATTTACTTTTGAGACAGAGTCTCACTTTCTTGCCCCTAGTAGAGAGCCCTGGCATAGTTCACAGCAACCTCAAACTCTTAGACTCAAGTGATCCTCCTGCCTCCTGAATAGCTGGGACTACAGGCACCTGACACAACATCCAACTAATTTTTATATTTTTAGTAGAGATGAGATCTCACTCCTGCTCAGACTAGTCTAGAACTCCTGAGCTCAGGTGATCCACCTGCCTCACCTTCAGAGTGCTGGGATTACAGGTGTGAGCCTCTGTGCCTACCCTCTTCCACCTGTTTAAAAGAATGAGGTAGGTCTGTGTAGAGGCAGTCAGGCAAAGAGACTAAGATTACAAACTCTGAAGCCAGGGTTTGTATGCCAGCTTTGCCACTGAAGGCCTCTGTCTCTGTTCATGTGTAAAACGGGGTTGAATCAGTTCTTTATGCTGTATGACAAATTACCACAAATTTAGAGACTAAAGCAATACCTATTTATCATCTTGCTATTTCTGTGAGTTGGGAGTATAAGTACGATTTAGCTGGGCCTGCTGCTTAGGGTTCCACATGACTGTAATCAAGGTGTCTGCTGAGATGTGTCCTCGTCTGGAAGAAGACTACATTCAAGCCGGAGAAGAATCTGTTTTCAATCTCACCCAAGTTATTTGCAGAATTTATCTCCTTGTGTCTATAGGACTGAGAGACTCAGCATTTTCCTGGTTGTCAGCTAAAGGCCATCCTCAGTCCCTAGAGGTTGTCCTTAGCTTCTGCAAGGCACTTTCAGTTCCAAACAACATAATCACTTACATTGAGTCAGCACAGTCTCTAAAGCTAGTGCGCTAGTATGAGAGAGACTCGTGGAATGACTTGTATCATCATGAGAGTGACACGCATCACCTTCACCCATTCCACTGGTTAGAAGCAAGTCACAGGTCCTACCCACACTCAAGGGGAAGAGATCATACAAGGATGTGAACCAAGCTTGTTAATTTAATCAAGCCCCATTTATTTGTATTTGTTGTTGCAATATTTGCCTTTGGGTCTTAGTCAAAAATTCTTTGCTTAGGCTGATGTCTAGAAGTAGTAAACTGGGGCAGCGCCTGGGCTCAGTGAGTAGGGCACCAGCCCCATATGCCACAGGTGGCAGATTCAAACCCGGCCCTGGTTAAACTGCAAACAACAAATAGCCAGGCGCTGCGATGGGCACCTATAGTCCCAGCTACTTGGGAGGCTGAGGCAAAAAAATCACCTAAGCCCAAGAGCTGGAAGTTGCTGTAAGCTGTGATGCCATAGCACTCTGCTGAGGGCGACAGAGTGAGACTCTGTCTCTTAAAAAAAATAAGAAATAGCAAACTGAATTCAACAGCATATCAAAAAGAGAATTCACCATAATCAGCAAGTTTTATCCCAAGGATATAAGGATGGTTCAACATACCAACATACACAAATCGAAAAATGTGATTCACTATATAAACAGAAGCAAAAATAAAGACCATATTATCATCTCAATAGATATGGAAAAAGCATTTAATAAAATCCAGACTTTCATAATTATCACTTAACTCCTCCCTGGCTGTCCCAGAGAGGACTTCTCATGTGACTTGGCAATTCCTGTACTTTACAGACAGGAACTTTCTAGAAACTTTAACAACAAATTTTGAAAAAACTATGAGCAATGGTGCTGAATACTTTTTTTAAAGCTGCATTTCATTGTCTTAGTTAAAGCAGGATTAAGTGATTGCTTTAAATTCATTTTTTATTAGCATCTTTAAGCATAAAAACTTTGAAACTAGAATAAGTGTTTATTTTCTATTAATAAAAAGAATTGTGACAAAAAATAATCCAGAACCCTTTTGTGAAAACAACCCTCAACAAACTAGGCATGGAAGGAATATAATTCAAAATAATAAAAGCCATATATAACAAACTCACAGCCAACATCACACTGAATGGGGAAAAGCTGAAAGCATGCCCCCTAAGAACTGGAACAAGTCAAGGGTCCCTATTGTCACCACTTATATACAACATAGTACTGGGAGTCCCAGCCAGAGAAGTCACACAAGAGAAAGAAATAAGGGGCATCCAAATCAGGAAAGAGGAGGTTAAACAATATGACCTCATATCCAGAAAATCCTTTTACCAAAAGACTCCTAGAATTGATAAATAAGTTCAGCAAAGTCTCAACGTACACAAATCAGTAGTATTTCTATATGCTAGTAACAGTCAAGTTGAGAGTCAAATCAACTCAGTACCATTCAGGAATGCAATACCTGGAAATACATTTATTTCATCTTTGAAAGATGTCTATAGGAGAACTACATACAAAACGGCAGTGAAATAAATCACAGTTAACATGAACAAATGGAAAAACCTCTCATGCTTATGACTTGGTAGATCAACATTGCTAAAATGTTTATATGGCCTAAAGTGACCTACAGATTCAACAAAATCTCTGTCAAAATAACAATGTCATAATTCACAAACCTAGAAAAAGTAATTTTACACGTCATTTGTAACCAAAAAATAACCCAATAGCCAAAGCAATCTTAAAGCAAGAAGAATGAATCTGGGGACATCACCTTAGTAGACTCTAAATTAGTTTGTAGTAACCCAAACAGCATGGTGCTGGTATAAAGGCAGAGACATAGACCAATGGAACAGAATAAAGAACCCAGATATAAAATCATTTACCTATAACCAACTGATCTTTGGCAAAATAGATAACAACATATGCTGTGGAAAAGAAATCCTATTTAATAAAATGGTACTGGGAAAACTGGATAGTCACATACAGAAGAATGAAACAGGACCCCTATGTCTTGCCACATGCAAAAATTAATTCATGACAGATAAAAATTTTAAATGTAAGGCGTGAAACCATAAAAACGCTTCTTCTATTGGGAAGCACCATCAGAAAGTTTGCAAATTTTGCAAGCTTTATGGAAGCTGAGTACACACATGTTCAAACATATATGTGCTCAGCTTACACTTACACATTAACCTGCCTCCATCCCAGAAGAGAACAAAGAAAGCCTCAGAGTTGGCATCGGATGGCCTCTCCCCAAATTGTCTTGAGGGCTGTAATCTGCCTTCCTTCCTGATGTAATTTCTATCTGCAGTGGCCCTGGGGAAAGGACAGAAATCAATTGTTGGCAATTATGATAGGTTAGCCCTTAAGATAGGCAGATGAGCTCCTCACAGTCCCCAAGGGGAATATCCAAGCACACCTGAAAGGAGCTTGACCCCAACAATGTGTTCTCTGTTTCCCAATCATTGAGCCCTCAATGATATCATCATCTCACTCCTCTCCTCGAGATCTTGCCACTGTTTAGGCAAATCTGCTATAATTGACTACTCACACGTAGGAGCCTCTTCCAAAAACACACCCAAATTCCTGGAAAACTTTTCCTTGCCCTATGAACAGGCTTCCTCATTACCACTTTGGCCTCAGTTCCTCAAGCCCCAGTTTGGTGGTCATGGCTTCACTGATCAATCGGAAAGAAAAGGTAGTTTCCAGAAGTCTTACCCCAACATACATTCACTGAAGGCAAATGTTTCCCAAAGAATCACGGGTTATTGCTTTGTCTTTTACTTTCTAAAAATAAGCCTAAAGAGGGAAGAGATGGTGTCCCACTTTTATCTCCAGCACAATGCTACCTTCTTTCTTCCTATATTTGTTCATCCATTTAATAAATGGGTCCTGGGCACCTCATCTGTGCAAAGCTGTTTTCCGTGAATTTCTGAGTCAAAGGTAGAGTGCCCAGGAGACAATTATAATACAGAAGATACTTGCCTCCCCAGAGTTGCTTTCAAGATCACTCATGTTTGCAGAATTCATTCCTGTGTCTGTAGGACTGAGGGCTCTCTGTTCAAGGGAGAAGGAGTTCAGGGAAGATTTCACAAAGAAAGTAGCACAGAGGCTGCCCTACTCTTCCCAAGTGAACAGGAGGAGTTAGGAAGAGGGCATTTCAGTAAAAGATAACAACACACAAAGGCAGAGCACACAGCATATTCATACCAGATACACAAATGTCTCATAGTTTAGCAAAGTTTGAAGAGACAGTGGCAAGGTGATAAGTCTAGTCAAGTAGGCAGGGGCCGGACTATGAAAGGTTTGCATGCCAGAAGTGGAAATGACGAGTGCCACCAAAGCAACTTAGAATTGGGAGTTTTTTAAGTACTTAAAAATTAATTAATTTTAATTAACAAATATTATATATAGCATGCTGTTTTAAAATATATGTACACGTGGAATGGCTACACTGAGCTAATTAAAATATGCATTACCTCGCATACTTATTATTTTTTGTGGTAAGAACACAAAATCTACTATCTTTGCAATTTTCAAGAAAATAATATGTTGTTGTAACAATGTTATATTATTGTTATAGTATGACATAGCATAATATAATATATACCATATTAATATATAATATAATATGTTAATGTTAATATAGTCACCATGTTATACCAGAGATTTCTTGAACTTAGTCCCTCTATGTAATTGGAGTTTTGTGTCCTTTGACCAACATGTCCCCTTCCCCTGACCCCAGTGAAGTGCATCAGAGAATGACACAATCAATCAGATCTTTCATCAGAAAGATCACACTTCCCACCCAGCAGTAGGAACAGAGAAAATGAAGGGGAATGCATGAGGAGGATTTGAGGCACACCCGGCAGGCTGTGATGGGGTCTGAACTAGGGAAGTGTCCATGCAAGTCAAGAGAAAAGAACAAACAGATCAAGGAGAACTGGATGAGGCAGAAGTTACTGGTGAGGGTAAGGGGATTCATCTCATCTACACCTGAAATACAGGAGGGTGAGCACATTTGGAGGAGAAGAGGGTCTGAGTCCAGTTTGGGACCTGTCGACTTGTAGACACATGCATGCGGAGGTATCCAGGGCGGGTTCCCTCCAAGCTGAGCTGGGATGAACATATGAAGTAGTCACACCCATAGAGATGTGATGGCTGAAGTCACAGCAGACATTGAAGAAATTCCCCAGGGAGAGTGAGTGGAGGGAGGAGAAACGAGAGCCCAGGATGGGACAACAAAGACATTGACACAAACAATAAATGCAGTCCACTCCTCCCTTGGATCTGGCATTGTTTCTTCTCTTTCACACAACATAGGTTGTAAGGGTAAATAGCTATGCTAAAAGCACAGCGTGATGGCAGCCTCTCCCAGATCCTGTCGACCTAAGAATATCTCAACCCCGGAAAAAACCCATTAACAGCCATTTGTATGCAACCCTACAGGTAGCCCCTTCCACTC
>CAUYQV010085216.1:0-32659 GCA_963574575.1 Galagoides demidoff | reverse complement strand
AGGGGGATTGGAGGGACCATTTTTGAGGTTTATCTTACAGGGGTACAAGTGAATCGCTCTAAGAGTAGAATCAGAACGTTTTAAAACAATAACTGAGAAAATGACATGAAGGCTGTGTTGATCAGTTTGGTGGAAGTATTTTGGATTGCATGTGAAAACCCCACACTGTACCCCAGAAGTGCATTAATGTACATAGTTACCATTCAATAAAAAAAATGAATATGGATGGGTAAAAGGCATGAAGAGACAGTTCACCAAAGAAGATATGCAGATTGTCAGTAAGCACAGGAAAAGATATTCAACATCATTAGAGAAATGGGATTAAAAACACTGTGTGATAGAATTATATACAATCATAACAGCTAAAATAAAAAAATAGTGCCAACACTAAATGCTGGTGAGGCTGTGGAGAAACTGGATTACTCATACGTTGCTGGTGGGAACATAAAATGGTATAAAAATAGTTCAACAATTTCTTAAAAAAGTTAAACATAACAAGCACCCTACTATCCAACAGTTACACTTCTGGGCATTTACCCCTAAGAAATGAAGGCTCATGTTCACACAAATATAAATGTCTGTACATAAATGTTTCTACTAGCTACTGATAATAGCCCCCCCAATGGAAATAACACAGATGTCCTTTAGGGAGTGAATGAGTGGATACTCTGTGGTGCATCCACACCAAGGAATACTGCTCGGCAATAAAGGAAATCATTGATATATGCAGTAACTTGGATGAGTCTCCAGAGGATCATGCTGTGTGGAAAAAGCCAATACCAAAAGGTTATATGCTGTAAGATTCCTGTAATATGACATTCTTGAAACGACAGAGTTCTAGAAAGGGAGGTCAGATTAATAGCCTTAACCCCAACCCTAACTCCTGGAATTGGGGAGTGGGTTGAGGTGGGGAGGGACGTGGGTGGTGTGGTTATAGCAGGGCAACATGAAGGACCCTCGAGGTGTTGGGAATGTCCTGGCTGAGATACTGTGCTGTAGTGACCACGAAGTTACCAAGGGGAGAAGGTGGTAAAGGGTACATGGGATCTTACTATATTATATTTTAGAATTGGCAATTATCTCAAAATAAAGACTTTAATTAAATATAAAATGTATTATAAGCCAGACATGAAAGAAGGAAAAGGGATCTACTTTTTACTGTTTACTGAAGATGCTGTTTGAATTTTTAACAAGCAGATATTCATAAGTTATTAGTTAAAAATTACCAAAAAAGAGAGAGGAGAATGTAAAATAATGTGTAGGTGTTAACTAAGGAACTATTAAGTCACAAAACTTGAGTCTTTGCTTCCTTTGGGTCACAACCAAGAGGGAAACCTGAAAGGATTACATAGTCGATAAGTAGAAGGAAAATACAATTAATTCAAAGACTGGGGCCTATCTGGAGCCAACGTTATCTTCAATATGCTACCGTGGAAAAAACTTAACAGATGTTAAAGATGTCGTTTTTATATCCATTTCTATAGGGTGGTTCCTGGTATAGAAAAGTGCATTCATGGTTTTATTGATACTATAAAACTTTAGTTGCCATTCAAGAGCTCACCTTCTAATATAATAATACATACTTTTTCTTTCTATTAAAAAAAGGAAATTTAAAGAACCCATCTTCTAGGTAGGAAAAACTGAGAATTATTAGAAGGATGGCGACAAATAATGATCCATACACTGCTGTTAGAATTAGTTTGCAACTACTGTTTTTGACTTAGTTTCTAGTGCAAGATTTTACAATAATTCTAAGGGGTGGTAAAACATCTTTGATAAATAATAATTAAAAAATACAAAAATTTTTACATATAAAAACATAAAAAATAATAATATAAAATACCTAGAGTTATGAAGCCTAGAACTATATAGGCTTATGTGAAGAAAATGACAAGATTCTAACAATGAATATAAAATAAGAGCTGAATGGAAGAAGTAGATACATCAGAAAACGGGAAGAGGGAGTGTGCAAGAAATTTTTATTTATTTTTTAAGTTCATCTGAAATAGCCAGGAGGGTGTGAAGTGGTGAGTGGTATTTGCCTTTCCAAATACCAATGTGTTTTAAAGCTATAATGATTTAATCATTACGGTACTAAGACCACAAGAGACAGAAAGATCAATGGAACAGAACACAAATTTCAGAAATAGCCAACTACACCTAAGAACTTGGAATACAGTCCATGTGATATTTCAGTTTTTAAAAAGAGAAAACCTCTCAAAATTTGATAGCTCTCTAAGCAGTAGTGTGCCAGTAGATGTTTAACAACCAGCTCTCTGACAAAAGTACACAAATATATATATACATACATTTATTATACATTTTACTGATATGAAGGATACATGGCATATAAGCTATAAATAATGAAAATACATAATAATCTTTATTGTAAGTAAATACAATTCCATATGGTCAACTGATTCTCCAAGAATTGGTTTCTTAATTTTTTTCTGACTTTGAATCTGTAGTCAACATTCAGCCATGATTTGACAAGTGGAATTTTATTCCAGGCTGCTCTTTTCTCAATAAATTTATTGTCATGAAACCTGAAATATGACTTATTGTTAAACTATTTCTCACCCTTGTATAAATTATTAATTATACTAAAAACTCTTTAAGCATCAGCACGAAATCAAGCCCTAATTTCTAGTACTTGCTGATTTCCATGGTACAAATGCCCCCACTTTGACCAATTCTAAGCTGTGAACAGTCACTGAACAAGGAGTTGGGAGGAGCTGCTGAGTAGTTTATAGAGTACTTCCACGATCTGTTAATAGAGAGGATAGTCAGAACTGACTTCAAGAGTATCTGTAGATAATAGTAAAATAATTAGGAGGTGGTTCACTTTTAGTACTTGTTACATTTATTTTTAATATTGTTTATTTAATTTTAAGTGTGCACAACTTTAAAATAATGGCTACATTTTACAAACAGTTCTCAAAATTCCTGAAAATTTGTCAATTGGAGCTCTTACTCTAAGATATGACTGTCCTTGAGACAGAATCACAAAGTAAAAGATTTTAAAACTTCTTGAAATGTTTAAGCATCAACAAAGTTAAAAAGAAAAAAAAAAGTAAATAATTGCAAATGGATTAATTGCCTTTCTGGAAGGCAATTTAGCAATATGTATAAAAATAGAAAATTGACCAATTCTTTGACCATGCTGTGTCACTTTTCTTTCATTCATTAATTCATCAAATTTCTGTGCCAGGAACTTCCAGGAATTAATTTTACAAGTGTATAGAGATGTATGAGTAAGGAGGCTTAACACAATGCTTTTATCATCACAAGATAGTGAAAAAACACAAATGCTCATTAACACAAGGGATTGGCTAAGTAAATGATCGTTCATTGATACAGGAACATAAAGTAAGCATTAAAAATAAAGCTATAAATCAATATTTATTGTAATGGAAATACAGCCATGGTATAGTACATTTGAAAAGCAAAAGCATTTGTTAAGAGCATATATAGTATGATTCCATTTTGTAAAAATTTACAAAAATTGTATGTACCTATATGGGTAGAAAAAAATCTGAAAGGATATGAACAAATTATTAATAGAGATGAAACTTTCTATCCTGAATGAATGGTTTCATAATGAACATGTATTACCTCTATAATTAAAAAAAAACAGTGAAGCTCTTTTCATTAAACACTGCTGCGTTAAATATTTCTATCTCAAAGAACAAATGTGTTCTAAGAAAAGGGCTTTAGACTTGACACTAAAAGTCTTTGGGTTCATAATACTGTCCCATCTAGTTGGGTATCTATTTGAAAATTCTTATGATCAAAAGTAAAGAAGTTTTTAAAAAAATAATTTGCATTTAATCTTCATTTTTCTCTAGCCATGTGACCTTGATTGGGATAATTACCCACTTTGAGCTTTATTTTCCTACTTTAGAGGCAGATCCACAGTGTTCTAATCCCCACTCTTTTCTTACTTACTGGTGAGGTTGAGCCAGTTACTCAAATGTTCTGCTGTTTAGTTCCCTTATGTGAGAAAAGTGGGGATAATGATAATATTAGTACCTGTTTATAGAGTAATTGTATTAAACCAAGTAACATATGAAGTACTGGTATTTAATAGGTTGGTATTTTAATAGGTATTTAAGGGGTTTTAATAGGTTTTAATAGGCATTTAATAGGTTTTGATTATTTTAGTCATATATTTGATGTACAAAGTAATATGATGATAATCATGCTGCTAACATATACCTTAAAGTTTTATTGTGAGAATTCAATTAAATAAAATACTTGATATCTTGTAAGTATACAGCAAATACTAGTGGCATGTACTCTGAAAGTAATATAGTAAAAACACAGCCTATATTTGCTTTATTTCTAGAGAATAACAAATACCATTTATCTTATGTCATATCCAGAATCTAGACAATAAAAGACTGAAGGCAAGACTCTTGATTTGGATTAATTGAAAAAAAATACTCCCTCTCTGTCCAATTATCCAGTATATTTTTCTATTTTAAAATCTAGGCCATCTTATTAAATAACACAAATAATACTGTATAATTTTATTCCCAGAAATCTCTATTGGATCATCCTAATTCTTTATGATTCCATTAACTCAAAACAATTTGTACTGCCTTACTTGATGTTCTCTGTAAATGGAAGCAATATAATTATGCTATTTTAAATAATTTAAAATGCCATGTTCCCTACTACCTATTCATTTGGACACTATATTATTCTGTGTACATGGCTATCGGATGCCAACATGCTGCCTGTCTATTAATATGGAGCCATTAACCATGTAAGGATCAGAGGCACTATATATATTAATGACATATTTTAATTTAACACATGACAGCAAGGTAAGGCTGAGCAACAGATCATATTTAGTTACAAATAAGGGAAGAACGCATTGCTAAGGGGTGTTCAAGTCACAGGTGAATAGCTAAAGGGTTTTATTCCTTCCCTGACAGAATAAATTTATCTCCTTAAAAGTCACCTTTATGCTTTCTACTTATCATCAGGAAACCTGCATTCTGTATTTCAATTTTATGTGGACAAGACATTAATTTTAAGTGAAAGACATTGTTCTGTGCTGGAATTAAATGAGGTCGTTATAGGTTTGAGTGGTAAAGGTGGAGGGTTTGGGATCTTGTTGGCTTTAATGAGAAAAGTGCTATGTGAATATGGTCCTCTTAACATTTTTGGCACTGAAAGTAAAATATAAATGGGGCAATGAAGCTGAAAGGGAAGGTAGCATGGGAATATATCTGTTCTTTCTTACTCAAGAGATTGATATGGACACTTAGAATTGGTTTTAGATAGAAGAACCTAAAGATTGTGGACTTCTGTTGAGAAGGGAACTTCAGAGGTCACCTTGTTTAAACCAGAGATTGATTCTTTTGATAATAATGTCTATTTCTTAAATATCTTCAGAGTGATATTTAAGTCACTTCTTCTAATATGTAAATGTCATCAAATTGGCAGGATAGAGAGAAAGATAGTGATTATAACAAGATGAATATTTAAAACAACCTTAACATATTCCAAGGCTTCGTAAATACCAAAGGGCTTTGTTCAAATAAGGCCAAGAAGACCAATTCAGCTCCATTCAGGGAAAGTTCAGGTATTGTAGAGGAGCATGAGCTAATTATGAATTAAATTATGTCCCATTTTCTTTCTTTCTGCCAAAGCCACACTTCCTGAAGGGAAGATTGCATGATTTTCACCCACTTTCCTTCACCCCTTTCACCCACTTCCCATATAACTTAGAGATACCTGGCTTTTGCTTTCTCTGATCAGTTGAAATGCTTTTGAAACTCACCAAGATGTTCTGGGTGAACATCAGACACTGGTCCTGGCTTGTATTATTTGATTTCTCTGATATATCTGAGAGAGGAAGGGGGTTCCTTTTTTTTTTCCCCTCTCTCTTTTTTTTTTTTTTTTTTTGTGACAGAGCCTCAAGCTGTTGCCCTGGGTAGACTCCAGCGGCATCATAGTTCACAGCAACCTCCAACTCCAGGGCTCAAGCGATTCTCCTGCCTCTGCCTCCCAAATAGCTGGGACTACAGGTGCTCACCACAACACCTGACTATTTTTTGGTTGCAGCCCTCATTGTTGTTTGGCGGGCCAGGGCTGGATTCGAATCCTCCAGCTCAGGTGTATGTGGCTGGTGCCTTAGGCACTTGAGCCACAGGCATGGAGCCAGGAAAGGGGTTCTTACAAGGATAATGAACTACACAAGATGTTATTATACCATTAAATGACATGATTGGATGAAGGCTGGGGGTTCTATAGGTTCCCCTTAAAACTAAGAGAAATTGAACTGTTCTAAACACATCTCTCTTCTTCTCTTGCTTTTTTTTTTTTTTTGATAAATATTAGGCCCATCATTGTGGTCTATGCTTCAGTGCCCTGCAATATAAATGCAAGGGATTTATCCACTGTCATTTTACAGATAAGTAAACTGAAGTTTATAATGGTTAAGTACTTGCTTGCCCAGGGTTACATAGCTGGTATGGGAGGAGCCTGAATTTAAAGCCAGTGTTGAGTCTGTGTCATTAGAGAGTAACAGAGGGTTCCTGAGAGTAGCACTTAGGTGGGCGGAAAAGTGGTATTCTGGACAAATGTTATAATGACAAGAGTAGGCTAAGTTGGGGTGGTAGAATGTTTTTGGGAACAGCAGGTTGGGTGTGAACGGGTAGGCTTATTCATATATGTGTGAGAGTTGAGTACACAGGTTGTGTAGGGAAACAGAGGAGAGTGACTAAAAGCATGTTGTAAACTTGGATCTGAACTTCTCTTCCCAAAGAGAATTGTCTGTTTAGCTCATCAAACTCATCATGACTAAATGTCTGTTTATCCCATAAATCATGGACTTCACTCACCTTTTTCATTGCTATGTCTTCAATCTTTCATATGAAGGCAATTAATGAATGTTTATTAAATGGGGCACAGTTCCCTTCCTCTTAAGTTCTCTAATGCTATGAATACACACCCTGCTGGTTATCTTCCCAACTCACTGCCTCCTCTTTGTGTGTTCTGTTTTCTCTTAGACATTTTGATGTTTCCCAAGAGTGCACCCTTAACATACATGTTAATCTATCATACTATGTTTTAGGGGTTGTAAACTGCACCAAATGGCTTTAGCCTATATCTAACACCTCCAGAATCTCTAGTTCAGTTTGAATTCCTCTCCTGAGCATCAGAACTCTATGTCTATCTCCTATTAAACTCCACCTTGGATTTCCACAGGCACCTCAAATTTAATATTATAATATGGCCCAACTGAACACACTGGGCTCCCATATTCAAACATTGATGTCTCTGTCTGCATAAGTTTTTTTCCCCAAGGGAAAGGTTTAGAACTTTCATTAGATACCTTAAAAGTCTTATGACTAAAGAAAAATGTAAAACTACTGTACATTTTTCCTAAGATAAAACTCTTTCCCACGAACCATAATCCCAGTGGTGGGACAATATTTCCATGCAGATTGAAGCATGTTGCCCATTGTAAGATTTCTCCTCCAAATCTTGTGCCTCCTGTGAGGGTAACAGAATTACTTAATTTCCACATGTCGCCACCTGCTTAGCTTTGCTATCATTCCTTGCATGCTTACACTCAGTCCTGTCCATTAGTTTGGACAATTCTATTAAATTGAAATGAATTGGGATAAGGACAATCATGTCCCAGAATATTAAAAGGTGAAAAATTTAAAAGAAATAATAGGTAACTCTATCAAATAATACAGAAATAAGAATGAGAAATGAAGAAAGGTAATTAGGAGGATTAGGAGGTAATTGGTAACTTTTGAGTAAATAAGTTGAAAATAGTTGTGGGAAAGAAGGATTACTAGGTGAAGAATGAAGGGTCGATAACAAAGAGGGTGTAACAAATTATATGGGCAGCCATGGAACCCAAATTGATAGAGAAAGGACTTGAAGGATACAGATAAAGGGATTCTAGTTCTTGTTGTAGAAGATCCAGTTCAGAAGCAGTAAGGCAGTGATGGAGGTGAGAGCAGGAAACAGTTAAAGCAGGTAAGTTCTACAGTCAGAATTCTGTCTGATGCTTTCTTCAGTGATGCTGAGGTGGTGGGAGTGTGTTATTTCCATGAGTGGTTGAGCAGAATGGAGTTGAAGTGAGTGAGAAATTGTGAAGCAGTGTTTAGCTTTACAACACATCTGCAGATTCTTTGATATCCTTCCCTGGAGAGGTATAGTGTGATTCTGTTCCCTTTAAATAGAGCTAGCCTGAGTGATTCATTTCCAACACATAAAATGTAGTGGCTGTGATGCTGTGTGGCTTCTGAGACACAGTTCTTCAAAGGTGATGTGGCTTCTATCTGGCTCTCTCTTAGGCTCTTTGCTATTAGAACCCCACTACTATGCTTTGAGGAGGCCAGGCTCTGTGGAGATATCCATAGAGACAGGAATTTAAGCCTGGGCTGAGCTCCCAGACAAAGCCAGCACTAACTGACATGGCAGTCCTGTAAGTGAGCCATCTGGGAAGCTGATCCTCAAACCTTTGGTTCAGCCACTCCAGCTGAGGCCACACTGAGCAGAGAGGAGCTTTCTCTGCCAAATGCTGGCCAAATGGCAGATTTGTGGAGAAAATAGATGATTATTATTGTCTTAATCCACCAAATCTGGATGGTTTGTAGTTACCAATAGGAAACCGAAGTAGAGTTTTAGCAATGTAATCAACAGAGATGTTTCTGTATCTGTCAGTGTGATCAGTCCACAGAGGGAGAACATTGTACTTTGAGTGATCTGAATCTAAATCTTTGACCTTCCATGTGTTTTGGAATAGGTTGTTTAACATTTCTGTGTTTCATTTTTCCCATCTCTAAAGTGGGAATGATAACAGATTGTGTGAGATTGTTGGTGAGATCTGGAAATAATAAGTATAAAGCTAATGGCTATAATGTGGTAGTCATTTAATAATGGTAGCTATCATGTTAATTACTAATAATAAAATGTTAGAAGGAATTTAAGCTTTAATATCAGTTATATTTGTGTTTTCCTTCCAGTTCAATGACTATGTGGCTTAAGGCAAGGGATATAACTTGTCTGAATCATACTTTATTTTTGTGAAAATGGAGGAAGATACCTATCTTTCAGGGTTGTTAAAGATTAGAAAATGTATCTGTAAGATACTCTGTAGTGCTGGCACCTGTTAGGTACTAAACAAATAGTAGTACCATAATTTTAAATATAATAATTTAGTATTATATCCCTGAACTTAATGTGGCTACTGGAAAGTGTAGGGCAGACAAAAAAATTCTGAGCTGAGCATTAAAGCCTTTCAAGAAGTTGGAGGCAGGTTCTAGGCATTACTAGAAGAAGGTAATAAAGTTTCAGAAAGAATGATATTAATAAGTGATACAAATTTCAAATGAAGAAACTTTTGAATAATGAGAGCAGAATAAAGACTTAGAATAGCATTTAGAGCAACCCCTTTTTTCAACTAGTACTGGGAATAGAAGGAAATAGGCTGTAGAGACTAGAAAAATAATGAGTTTCTAAATATTAGAAAAGGCCACAAAACTCCAACATAATGGATCTAAAATTACGGAGAACAAGGGAGGTCGAGAGACTTTCAGGGAAGAAATATGATTGATAAGCAGGATTATTTTGAGGATTTTTAGTAAAGATGAGGAAGATATAAAGCTCTAGCCCATTCAACTCATGGCCATAGCTTGCTGTCCATCCAGCATTAGTAGAATTGATGACTTGAGGTCATCCAGTGGTTCTCCACTTTTGAGCTGAATCTGGAACTTCCTCAGACAGATTATTTTCACTTAAAAAAAGACTACCAATCAGTAATTTACTAGCTCAGTGTCAGGGAACCTTCACTCCCAAATTCTTTTCCTATCTGTCAACTTCAGTCTTTTTTTATGAGGATATTTCTTCAAACATTTCCCATACTGTATATAATGGCCATTGAACATCTCTTTTGGTCTGGAAATAAAAACAAGGTTATATTCAAGAGTTCCTGAGAGACATATATGTCAGTCTTTGGAAAACAAAATTATTTCATCTATTTAATGAGCACAATGTGTATACTTGACTTATACTACATATACCCATAGCTTTGATATAACACCACTTGCTTATCTAGTGTTTAGTGAGTATTGACTGTGTGCTAGGCATGAGTCTAGATATGCTGTCCTTCTGGAGTTTCCACTCTATGGGGGAGAAGGGACAGAAAGCACAGTGATGGAGAGACAGACAATAAACAGATAAGCAAGTCCCACCAGAAAGAACATCCAAGACATGAAATATACCTTGACCAACCATAAGCCCCAAACTCTGAAGTGCTTGAAAGAGTCCAGGTATTGGGTATGTTAAGGGAGGAGAAACAGTAATTGTTCTGGATAAGTAGCTGCCTGCCCACCCACACTGTACACTTGGAGCCACTGGACCACTGGAAGACTGCTACTCCTGTCTGTCTTGGGCCATTCCTAATTTCCCAGACCCTACTAGTAGTGTACATTCTCCTTTTCCCTGTCCACCCCCATCCCCACAGGGTGCGCTGTGAGGGATTCAAAGGCAAAGTTTCTTACAATAACTTTGAAGTTAGTGATGGAGCACTGTGAGGAGAATGTCCCTGAAGATTTTTCTACAGAGCAGTGCTACCCAAAATGCAACCACAGTGAGTTAAGAAGCTTGTGCCAGAATGTAAATCAGCAGCCGGCCTCCTCTACACAAGAAAATCTCACTATGGAAAAAATGTCAGTGGCACTAAAGGGTGTGCTTAGTCATGCAGCTGATTTACATTCCACTGTGGGCTCCCTCGTTGCTGCAGACCAGGAACCAGTTGTTTGTGGACAGGTGCTGATCTGTAGGCCGCACTTTGGCCCAGCTCTAGAGTACAGATTGCAAATTCAGCGCCATGTTTCTTTAGCCTGCACGCTGTTGTCACATTCTACATCTCCAGTGCCTCCCCATCACTCTTTTATTTTGTGTCCCTTCAACATCTGATGTCTGGGGATTCCTTATTCCTGCAGGGCAACAGCCAGATGGAACTGAGATGTGACTATCCCTTTGACACAAGGCATGTACCTTCAAAGAACCCAAGGGACTTATTGGGCCCTTTTGCTAATTTATGTTGTCTGCTGGCCTCTAGAGGCATTTGAATTCAGACCTGTAGAATCATAGGGCTCACCAAACAAGCACAGCTGTGGCTCAGCCACAGGAGGGAGAAGAACTTGATTGGGGTGTGACTAAGAATGTCCCCCTTGTTCTTTTTTAAATTTTTTCATCCACTCACAGAGCCTTCTCTCCTACCTTTTCCATCAAAAGAGTGCTTAAAACTTACTGCATTGCTTAGTGACGAGGTTGGGAGAGGAGGTGGAAGAATGTGAATGTGCATGTGCTCTTTCATTCACAGCAAAATCACTAGTAGGTAGTTCCAACCTGGCAAGCAGTGTTTTTCCAGGAACCTGGGGAATTAGATCTATAGAGCTGATGGCAAATCAGAGATGGGGGCCTTAGAGGTTGTCTCAAAGGGCCAGATCTGCAGGCCATTGCTGACTGCTCAGAGATGAATGACTACTAACCTTCCCAAGAGATCGAGTTATTTCAGAGTACTGCTTTGGAAAGGGCCTTTTGGTTTCTAATGGCTCAATGATCTTGTTACAGAGATTCTCCTTTCCCTGCTCCCTCTAATCCTTACAAATTTTACAAAATGATGTTTGATATGACTTCTCTGAAAACACATTATAGTCTCCAGCTTTAGTCAGACTTTTGTTGCCATTTTCCCATTGGTTTAAAGTCTTGAATATGCATTTGCTTGTGCTGCATGAAGTATACTAATTAAACTGAAAAGTGTAAGTGTAAGGTGACCTGACATCCCGCTATTGGCGGGACAGTCACAATTTTTACCAATTTGTCCCTCGTCCCACGGCATTTTAAAAAAGTCCCGATTTTTGGAAAGAATGCATGACAGGCTAGGGAATGGCCGAAGAACAGTAAGGGAATATACGGTTTTCAGTTGCCATGTGGCTATTTCTCCAGGATATGAGTTTTATATTATTTTTGTTAATTTTATAATGTTAAACTTTAATAATAACAAATAATTGTTGAGAACTGATTATCAAAGTTCGCATTGTTGATCAGTTGTTAGAATTTGATGAGAAATATGCCAAAGAATAAAATAATACTATACATATTTTTAAATGTATTATATTTGTAAATTGTACTTATGTTGAAATTAAAAAAATATATTACAATACTATTTTTGCATTCTATGAAAATTTTTGCTGCTCCATATAGGCCAAATTTTTAATTAAGAACCCCCCCTCCCATCAATGGTGTCCCACATTACCAGTGCTAAAATCTGGTCACCTTATGTAAGTGAGTACTTTTTATGATACAGGAAATTTGATTTGGGGCAGCTCTCAAACCACTGTGACATTGTAAACTAGCTCCCCGTGACCAGCATATTACTGGGTGCTTCCTGAGTTTTGTATTGCACTTTCTTTTTTTGTTTATTCACTTGCTATAAGATATAGTAAGATTTTGTGGGTCCTCACCTAGAGGAATGGGAGGAGAACTGGCTGCTGGGGTGCTCTTTTCCTTAATCTAAAGCCAAGTGAATTTAGAGTTTGAAGCAAGGCTTGTGGGTGGGAGAACACAAGAAGAAAACAGTTTGTAAGCTTCACACACAAAAGAACCCTAATTAGAGGTGGCTTGGCAGAGAATGTGGAATTGTGTACATGTAAGTTTTAAAAACTAGCTTATAATTAATCCAGATCATACAGTTTGTGGAACAAATTACATAAATAAAAATAAAGCATTTTACTAGAAACAAAATGCCGTATAAACAAAATATAAGAATGTTAAAGGGGCACAAAATAAAGGAATGATAAATGTTGGATACCATTAAAAACTTAAAAGAAGGTGGTTTGGGCTTGGTGCCCATAGCACAGTGGTTATGGCACCAGCCACATACAGCGAGGGTTATGGCGCCAGCCACATACAGCGAGGGTTCAAACCTGGCCTGGGCCAGCTAAACAACAATGGCAACAAAAAAATAGCCGGGCATTGTCATGGGCGCCTGTAGTCCCAGCTCCTTGGGAGGCTGAGGCAAGAGAATCACTTAAGCCCAAGAGTTGGAGGTTGCTGGGAGCTGTGAGCCGCGGCACTCTACTGAGGGTGACATCGTGAGACTCTGTCTGAAAAAAAAAAAAAGTTGGTTTTGTGAAAGGTACTACGTTCTGTTGCTATCAACATGTCACAAACACTATTTAAATGTTTTCTTTATCTTTCTCTCACCATCTTCAATGTAATTTATTGAACACCTGTTGTGTGTGAAGTCTGTATTCATTGCTTATTTGGTTCACCTATTACAAAGAACAGACAGTACCTAGATGAATTCCAGTCCTTAATTTAATTTTTTCTTAAGTTCAATAACATAGATTCATCAGCTTATCTGACACACATTAGACATAAATACGTTTCATTTATTCAATACTTTACAAGATGAATATGGGGGAATTTAAAAAATAAAATTATGAAAAAGGATTTAGAAAATTGTAATAATTCGAATACTACCACTGAGTAAATTGGAGTTGTAAACCCAAACACAACTGTATATCAAATCATTATGCATCGCCCCACATGGGAAATTAAGATGAATTTTAAGAAAAGTGAGCTATGCAAAGGTAAGAGGATGGAACTTTACAGGGCTATTATGTGTCATACCTCATGTTCAGTTTTGAAGGTAGGAAGATATTGGATCAAGAGCTATAATAGTCATTTTTAGTAAATCTTATTATACTTTGTTTGGGATTCTTAGTTGCTATTTCACCTGTGTGCTTTCAGGTTTGCTCTATTGATTGCAAAAGTAGTTGCAATCCTTTATCCTTCCTTGAACCCATATACTTTGAAATATGACAGCAGCTCCACCCATTAAGAGGTTGAGTCTTTTCTCTTGAATCTTGGAATTTGGATTGGCCATGTGACCTGATTTGGCTAGTAGAATGCAACAGAAGACATAGTGGCCTCAAGAGACCTTGTGCATTTTCTCTTACCTTAGAATTCTGCTATACCATGAGAACAAGCCTAGTCTATTGAAGGATGAGAGGCCTCTAGGGCAGAGCTGAGTAAGTCCATTTGCCCCAGGCAAGCACACAGAGGTTGAAAAGTCTAGCCAAGATTAGAAAATGTTCCTAGCTGGCTTGAAGCTCACTGCAGAGTAAGTTTCCTTAAACCCACCTGGCTAGAACCATCCAGCTAATTTTAGTCTTGTGATTATAAGTGGGTACTGTTTTAAGCCATAAGTTTTGTTACTTTGTTACACAGCATTATCATGGCAATAGATAACTAATACATGAGTCAATGAAAGGAGCAATATAAATACACATGAGTATTAGTTATTAGTCCAAGGGAGCAATATAATACACATGAGTGCATTAGTCAGCTGTAGCTGCAATAAAGTAGGAAAGCAACCTCCAAATCTTAGTGGTTTTCAGTAGTTTCCTTTCTTGTTTTATCATAAGGTAGAGGGTGGCTGTGACACCTCTGCTTCAGACTGTGGATAGGGTACAGGGCTGTGCCACATGTTCCTCATTCTGGGAGCAGGGGCTACCCAAATCACATTTTTCTCATGACAGCAGAAACACAAGAGTCAAGCTAAACTCAAGCAAATGTAAGGTCTTTCCTCGCATCATGCCTGCTAACCTCCTATTAGGAAAAGGAAGTCAAATGGCCAAACCAAAAATCAGTGTGGTTGTGTCCAATTAGTCTATAATTAGCACTGGAGGCTCTGCAAAGTCACAAAGCAAAAAGAGTGATGTGTAATCCTAAGATAGGAAGAAATGAGGAATTAGGAACAACAGCCAAAAGGGTACTATTCAGATGGCAGAACAGGGAAACTGTTTTCTAAAATACTTGATGAAACCCCTTAAGAGTTTGTCCCAAAGCCAAAATAACCCTTTAAAGAACTATGACAATTCATATGCTGATATGAGTGTGAAATATTTATTTCCCTAAAACATAAGTTCTGGTCCCACATTTTCCTTATATTCTTTACATTTAGGAAAGATCATATGATGCTTCTCCTCTTGGTTTTATAATTTTATCTACCTCCCCTTTAGTAAGATTTCCTTGGGTTTGCTGTATTGAAACAAAGAAAAATATTTTTCTTCTACTCTTAAAAATGGTGGGACAGCAAAAAGTTATATATGCTACTGTAGGCTAATATGCCCTCTAATTATAAAAATAGTTTTTAGTCTGAATTGTAAATTGAGTTGAAACAGCTAAATCGGAAACTAAATTCATGTTATAGAAATACAGTAAAGACCTTGAGTGTAACATGTTACACAGAAAAGTGCTCTAAGCACCTTGTTGTATATGGTAGATTGCAGTCTTCTCGGAGGGCTTCAGAATCTAGACATTGCTTTTGTGGTTGACTTTTCATATTGCTACTTTCATTGACAGGTCTTCCCTTGAATGCTGCCACTTTATTATTTAGGAAGTGGAACAGTCACAACATCATTTTTCTTTGTTAAAAATAAATGTATACTAGTATCTCAGTATCTACAACCATTTATCAGGAGAAAAAAATGGAAGTGCTATGGATATGTTGGATTGGTTTGCTCTGTGGACTTATTTGCTAAAGGTGACCTCTGCTTATCTGTCTGTCTCCCTTGGTGGAACTTGTCAGAGCACCTCTGACAGGAGCATGGGTGCTTGCGAGAGAGTCAGGCCCTCTCCAAGAATCCCTGTCCACTTTTGCTACTTTCTTTGAATCAACCTTTCTCTTTTTCTTATCAGCATACACATACGTGAGCACACATCATACCAGAGAAGAAATCTGTTAAGTTCCTTAGCGTTCATTGTCAGAGGAGTCAAGGAGAAGGAAAACAAGGGATGTGAGTGGAAAATCATTAAAGAATAGAGAGCCAGTGCAGACCAGGAATAGGGGGAAACAGAGTCAGCTTTGATTTGCAAGGAGAGGAATTGGAAACTAGCTGGCCAAACTGCAGTGCACACCTTTAGATGCCATTGATCCCACTTTTTAGCCTCAACAGACATATTCTTGGTCGTCCACAGAACTTTCCTTTACTGTTCAAGTCCTTTGTTCTTGGTTGGAGAAATTTAATGAATTGCTAAATAAAAGCCATTTATGCAATTCCACCATGAGAGTCTCTGTGTTTAGTATTTCGTTCAATCCAACTTGAAAACAAAATGTGGGAAAAATAAAGAATTCACTGAGGGGGGAGAAAAGAGTAGTAGAGATAAATTCTGCACTGAATATTTTTATGGAATCAAAGAATTCCAGAGCTAGAATGGAGCCTGGGCAGTATATGGCCAACCTCTCATTTTACAGACAGACTGATATCCAAAGAAACAAAGAGATTTGCTTCAGGAAATGCGAAGGCCAGGCTCCTGACCCTGGGGAAGTGCTCTTAGCCCAGAACTTCATTTCTGCATGCCCCCTTGAACCATTTAATGATTATTTCTATGCAAGGGGAAACCAGGAAAATGTTGCAGTCACTTCCTATGGCATCCATGGGGTTAACAAATCCTTTCAACATGAAGGCATTTTAGTGCTTCTGTTCAGCCTTTCATTTAACAATATTTAATAATGTCTATGGTAAGTTGCGTATATTATACAGTAAGCACACAGGGCCAATAATATTTTATGCATTCTCATCAAGAGTGAAATTGTAAGGGCCATAAATGGCCTGATGGAAGAGGATGATGAGCATGGCGGCTCACAAATTACATTTGCTTGGCTGAAAGAGCTGAGTGACTGTGGACGTGTAACCCTTCCTGTCTGACAGGCCCACAGGGAGGCACCTGGCAAGTGGGCAGAACATATAAAGACATCTGCCATTCATGTTTTGTTCTGGTCAAATGCTGTTGGTGGCTATAGAATGTCTGCTCTTGCTGCACATTAATCTTTACTGCTCGCATGTATTGAGTATTAGTGGTTGAACACTGACTAAATGCAGGATACTGTAGTAAGAGCATTCATTCATTCATTCATTATTTATTGAATGCTTGCTATGTTCAAGGCCCTGTTCTATTTCTTTTTTATTCCTCATGTTAACCTTAGTGTATAGGTACACATTTTAGGAAACTGAGACTTAGAAGGTTAAGTAAAATTTACCTAAGTCACACAGTTATTTAGTGTCATAGGTTAGGCTTTTAACCACTAACTTCATGGCTTCTCCTGCCCTCAGAAAGTCTCCAGATGCAACACGGAAACAGGAAAAGTGTGACTGTAATGTCCTTAACTAAGGCTAGTCTTGGATTAATAGTTACTCATGGAATATAATTTGAAATTTTTTAGAGAAAATCATGTCCCAAATAGTTTCCACCTAATGCCACAATATCTAAAAATCCCACAAATAAAAATGCTTTCTTTGATATTATTACACTGATGACTATCAGATGTGAACACAGGCTCTATCCCCAGTTCTACAAACCTAAAGTCAAATTTCTGGAAAGCTTTCTAGACGTTTTATAGGCATCTCAAATTACAGTGTCAAAAACTGAACTTTATTAATTGTTGGAAAGTGCAAACCAAACCCGCAGTGAGATAGCACTTCATACCCACTAGGATGGTTAGAAAGATGGAAAATAACAAGTGGTGGTGAGGATGTGGGGAAGCTGGAACCTTCATGAGCTGCTGGTTGGAATGTAAAATGGTGCAGCTGCTTTGAAAAATAGTATGGCAGTTCCTCAATAGGTTACATAAAGACTTATCCAGTAATCCCGTTCCTAGGTATTTACCCAACATTATTGAAAACATAGGTCCACGGAGGAACGTTTATGTGAATGTTCATCACAGCAGACAACCCAAATGTTTGTCAGTTAGCAGTTGGATAAATAAAATGTGGTATGTCCATATAATTGATTATTATTAAGAAGTAAAAAGGAATGAAATATTCGTATGTGCTACAACATAGATAAACCTTGAAAACATGGTGCTAGGTGAAAGAGGTAAATTACAAATGACCACATTTTATTTTATTCTATTTGTATGAAATGTCCAGAATAGACAAGTCTTTATATACAGAAGATAAAGTAGTGTTTGCTTAAGGCTATGGTGGAGAGTGTATGGAAACTGTAATACTCAATACATACTGACAACTTTTGTTATTGTGTATACTGTAGCATGTATCTCTTGTAATTGCAGAAGTCAAGCATGCCTATAGCATTATAATTTTAATACAGTTTTTCCCTTTCTTATAATGTGTATACATTTTTTGTACTCTCTCTGTAAGTTTAAAAACTGGGACTATGTCTTACAAACACAGACAATATAGCCTAATTGTATGTACCCTTATGTTAACTCAAAATAAATTTTTTTTCTGGGTGCAGTGGCTGATATCTGTAATCTTAGGACTCTGGAAGGCTGAGGTGGGTGGATTCCTTGAGCTCAGGAGTTGGAGATCAGCCTGAGCAAAAGCAAGCCCCCATCTCACTAAAAATAGAAAAACTTGCTGGGCATCATGGCGGGTGCCTGTAGTCCTAGCTACTCTTAAGGGGGTAAGAGGATCACTTGTGGTCAAGAGTTTGAGGTTGCTGTGACCTAAGATGATTCCACTGCACTCTATCCACGGTGACAGAGTGAGACTCGGTTAATAGTGGGACCACACCTATGGAACATATTGCAAGTACAAGCTGGATCTATCAGGTGTAGAACACAAATGTCTTAACACTGTAATTGGGTAAATGAGGTGAAGGCTATGTTAATTAATAGTATGTAAGCACTCCAATTTGTACAAATAATCAACACATTGAATCCCACAATGGCATGAATGTATTCATGATCTATGTACAAATGACTTAATAAAAAAATAAGTAAATAAATTTAAATAAGACCCCCCTACTGTATTTCCTTATCCCACATCTGCCTCTGAGTCTGCTTCATCTTCTATTCCTCTTTCTAGGATAATGGCATTCCCTCTTGCATTCTCTGCCTACATTGTGTGTTCTTTGAAAGTGCCAACTTCTTATTCATGTCACCTCATCCAGCGTCATGCCTGGTCCATGTTAGGTTTTCATTATGATGCAGATTATCTGGGGAAGCACAATAGCATTTTTTTTCCTTTGTGCCAAGGAGAGCTGGATAGTACAACTCTGTGTAGTTAGTTTATAGTGGTGCTGTGAGAGGCGGTGTAGTGTAATGGACAGAACGTCAGCTTGCTCAAGGTCATGGAGATAGTAAATGATGAGGCCAGGGTGTGAACTCAGGTGGGTGAATTGAATAAGTGTTTATCACCTGCAAGTCTCTCAATTTCCTGATCTGTAGGAAAAAGGATAGTAATATTTATTTATAGGAATTGTGACAATTTAGTGAGAATGCACATAAAGTTGTCTGTAAAATGGGGAAAATCTTTGTTACTGTTGTTGTTTTATTATTATTTTGATTTTTAGTCCTATCCTCAGACAGGACTACATTAAAAGGGTCAACCTGGAAACTCTGCTATGTTTTCTCTCTCGGTTCTTATCCTGTACATCTAGGAGAAAATATTCTGAAGGAATTGTGAAGATGTATAAACATTAGAAATAAATTCAATTAACATTCACTTTATGGGTCAAAATGTCCATCTGCATCACGATTTTCATTTGTGTTATATTAATGCTTTTCACCAGTCTTAGCTCAATAATTAATGCACTGCAGGAGGAAAACTGCATGACACATTAATACTTAGGGAGGAGGTTCCGATTCAGGGAGTGCCGGGTGAGGCTGCAGGGATTCAGCCTGCAGACTGCGTGGACCTTTCAGGACAAGTACTGCAGCAGGGACAAAGAGGTGTCTGTCTCTCTGTACCACCTGTCAAGTGTGAGGCGTCTTTAGGTCTCAGTTTCCCTGTCTGTCAGAGTCAGGTAATTGTAAGAACTCTCTCATAAGTGTCTGAGGTAATAAAGCGAGGTCAGTGTGCAGGATCCATTCACAATATTGCAGTGTCTGATACTCAGCGTTTAATAAATGCCTAAATTCTAAAGGGTTCGATGAAGGCACTTTGTTCACATAATCTGTACACCAAATACAGGATTCCATACCAAATTTTACAGCATTTTACCTTCCAGTCAGTTCAGTGGGTATCTCTCATTGCCTATAATGCTAAGGACTGTGCTAGTTGAACCTATCAGGGACATCGTCTAATAGATAAAATGGACCAGTCAAAACTGAAAAGATTTATGTCATCAAGCCCTTTTTAACTGATTTGACATGTATCATGGTTTTTTATTTCCATACAGAATGCTATATGGAGCTAGATCTAGAAACATACCACTGTTTATGAACTGTGTCATAGGCTGTAGTGTAAAGGGCTGGTTCTGCTATTACTTTGGAACCCTGAAAGGACATGTATCCCCACATGTGCATGTGCTCCCACACACCAGCCCTCCCAGACTTTTCTTCTGGGAAAATTCCAGTCAAATACCCAGAAACTCAATACCTTCTCTGTCGTGTATTGATTCTACCCTCAAATTTGTTTCTAAGGTTCTGCTTTCTAAGAGTAAAGAGAAATTACATTTTCTATTCTGGTATCTGGGTTCTTATTTCTCAATTAGAAAAGCCACTCTTGAACAGCACAGACAACAACAGTGACAACAGCAAATATCATTCTCCCACATATCACAGCAGACACCAGGAGACGCAATTGCCCAAATAGAATTACGAAAACGACACCTTAAATTCATATTTTGGTGATCAATACTATGTTTAACTTGGATTGTTCCTTGGGGCTCATTAGTTCTCGAGATCAATTTCAGAGCCAGGCGGTGCATCTGGTTGAGGAGCTGGTGCTCATTGGCCCTATGTTTTCACTTGGAAGTGGCTCCATTTTCATGTGTGAGGATGAAGTTAAGAAAATAGTGATAAAGCCTAGGGAAGTGATAATGCCCAGACGGTTTTTAAAGTAGTAGTAACATATGATGTTCATTAATTTTTTTAAACATATACTTGTCCTCATTATATTCCAAAATGTAAAAAGTGAAATACAAAATTAAACACTCAAAATGATAGTACAGATCTATATTTAATCACAAAGAGTTTTGTATTTTGTTGAACAGTATACCACATACCATATAGGAATGATGGCTTGATCTGGTGTTTCACAAAACATGTATTATTCATAAGCCCTACCATTCAGCCCCTATTCTGCTTTGGGCACTGTGCTGAGTGATTCATATACTTTATCTTATTTAATACTGATATGATACATTATAATAATAAATAATGTGCCACTTATGCCTATTTCACAGATGTGAAAACTGAGGCCTGGAAAGGTTTAGTCAGTCAGTCAAGGCCCCATAGCCACCATAGGTCAAAAAGCCCTGGACTTGAACAGTGCCCTCTTCATGGTTGTTACACTGTCTCTAGTAGACACAGGGAAAGATACATAAAAATGCTAATAAAAGTCATCTGTGGATGGTGTTAAGTTTTTTTTTTAATTTTAGTTTGCCTGTATTTTCTAATTTTCTTTGTCAGCTTATATTACTTACATAATAAATAAAGGGGAAAATAAATTGAACCATAAACAACTTTGTTTTGGGGAAGAAAGGAAAGAGGAAGGAAAAGGAAATAGAAAGGAAGGAAGGAAAGCAGGAAGTAGGGAGAGAGGAGGGCTGCCTCCCTCACATGGCTGTCGGAGGTCTATGTGCAACTCTGTGCCATCCATCACGCCTTCTTCTGGGGGTTGCACTCGTAGTCCAGCTCAGGGACAGGACCAGAGGAAAATGTGCTTCAAAGCACAAGGCTTGGGAAGGGGAACTACACGCACCTAGAGCACCGTGTCCTTTCCAGCTGTGGAAGGTTGAGTACTGCACTGAACTCAGCTGTCATTTACACGGAAGGTTGGATTTTCTGCAAAGGGTGGTTATTTAGCAAGATGATATGACTTGTTTTGACAGAATATTATGTACCAAAAAATACCTTACTCTGTGTAATCACCAAGGTTTTTTCTTTTCTTTTTTTCTTTTTTTCTTTTTTTTTTTTTTGGCCAGTTGTGTGTGGAAGGGGTCGGGGTGGGAGAAGTTATGTGGGTGAAACACATAGGCTGCAGGTAAGGGCAGCCCTGGGAAAAGTAGGGTGACCAGAGAATTTATCTTTCTAAATGCAGGGCATCATGTTCATTATTAGCTGAGACAGCAGACATAAATCAGGGCTGTTCCTGATAAATTGGGAAGTTTGATTACTTCTGAGAAGCCAGATAAATCAGCGAATCAAGATGCTACAAAAACCAGATAAAGGATATGGATATAAAAAGCAAAAACAAACTTTGAAAACGGCTCAGCCTCATTAGTCATCAAAGAAATTCAAATTAAAGCAACAAAAATATTTCTTTTTACTCTTCCAAATGGCAAGGATCATTGGAAAAAAATAATAGAGCTACCATTCATTGAATTCCTGAATATGCCAGGTACTTTCTAGCCCCCTTTCCCCCCTTAAAGATATAAAAGACTTTTCATTTTAGAATATCCTTTTACAGAAAAGTTGCAAGGATATTACAGAGAGATCTCATATACCCTGTGTCGGTCAGTTTCCTCTTAGATTATTATGGTACATTTCTCACAACTAATGAACTGATTCTGATACATCAACATTAACTGAAGTCTTCATCTTGGGGGAGTTCCTTACTTTTTGCCTTATATCTTTTGTCTCACCCATGTTATTGCATTCAGGCTACATTTAACCATCATGCCTCCTCAGTTTATCAGACTGTCATTGTCTTTGATGACCCTTACAATTATGATGAATGCTGGTCAGGCATTTTGTAGAATGTCTTTAGATTTCGGTTTGTCTGTTTTTTTTTGTTTTTTTTTTTTAATCATTAGCTAAGGGGTTATAGAGAGGTTGCTCACTGCTGGAGGTGGAGGTCACAGATTGGCAAGATGGAAGTTCTGTGGTACTGGTGAGAGCTTGATTCACATACAGATGTATGAGGTTAGATAAGGAGTAGTTCACAAACTCATCCTAGAAAAAGTGCTAGAGACTGCATTGCTGAATATCACTATGGTCCCCTTTGAAGTACTCCCTTTGGGAAGGTGTGCAGCAACACCAGTGGCTAGTCCACCTTCAAAGTGCTTTTTCTGAGATGAGCTTGTGGACTTAATTGTCTGACCTCATATACAACAGAGAAATATTAGAAAAACATAGGTATATAAGTTAATATGCATGCATACATTTCCCTGCTCTGTCCCCTGAGAAAGCCTAGGGGTAACAACATCCCTGTAGCAATGAATGCACCTAGTGCTTGGTTTTTAATACCATTCTCCAGTAAAAGGAAATGGGAACCCTTAAAGAAATGGCTGATTCTAGGATGGGGGCAGGAAATACACAAGAGGGACCTGAAGCATCCTGCAGTGCCAGAAAGTGAGAAACTGCTCAAGAAACAAGTGATGGTGTATGGAAGGGTTATAGAGCCAACCTGAAAGACTTCACGATGCCACAGCTGGAACGGTTTGAACAACAAAATCAATAAAGTGGTACTGGATTATAACCCAAAATACAAAGTAAATATTCATTCACTTATACCGAAATAAATTCATAATTACATAATAAACAGGGAAGAAGAAACAAATCTCCTTGCAGAATAATTCCAAATAATTGATGTAGATCTTTTGAAAACCTTCATCCCCATCCATAAATTCCCATGTGTCATAAGGCTGAGTCCCCAACCCCTGGGCTGTGCACTGGTACCAATCCGTGGCCTGTTAGCAATCAGACCACACAGCAGCAGGTGAGCAGCAGGCAAACCAGTGGAGCTTTATCTGTATTTACAGCTGCTTCCCATGGCTGTTGTTACTGCTGAGCTCTGCCTCCTATCACATCAGCTGCAGCATTAGATTCTTATAGGAGCATGAACTCTACTTAAATTGCCGCTTTTTATAAGAACCTAATGCTGCAGCTGATGTCACCCACACATACAACCATCTTTGGAAACATTGTTTTCCATGAAACCAGTCCCTGGGGTCAAAATGGTTGGGGAATGCTGCACTAAGGTTTATTACTGGTGTGCTATTGCAGAGACTAACTGAAGTTGGGAAACAGTGTCCTAAACCCTAAACTAGTTGTGATCATTAAAAATAAGGAAAAGAGGAACGGGCAGACTGCAGGCTTTCCTGATTAAGTGTTCTAGCTTAAGTCTATATCAAGCATGTGTGGAAGGCTGATGGTGGGACCGTTATAGTTCCATTTTACAGGAAAGAAATAAAGAAACTAGGATTTATCCCAGAGGAAGAGGTGAAGTGCATATTTCAGAAGAAAAGTTTGTTTCGGGAACCATGGGCTACCATGTAAGAGGTACAGTGACTGATTCTCCGCAGAATCCATTTGTATCCTCCCAGCCCCTGTGAACTCTGACTTGGGTTCTGTATAAGGGAAGTGAGGCAAGCACAGAGGAAGAACAAGTAGAAGGTAAGAGCTGAAACATTGACACACGAGGTGTCAGTGCTGAGAGGGCTCTTTGACAGTGACCAGAAATGGAGCTCTTGACTTTATAGCAAGATGGTCATTATCAGGCACAGGAAACTCTAGCAGTCTACCACGTATGTGCTTGCAACACAGGAGACGTCTCCACGGTGAACAAGAACAAGGTAGGAGGAAAATGGCCTGTGATGTCCCATGGATGCCAAGAGGATTCAGTGTGTGGTAGACATGGGACATCTTTGGGGCTGCCTGCACCTCTTTGGCAGTAATACTAAGGCAAGAGAGAGCCAAGATTACTGTCATGTGGGTAAGGTCAGCCCAAGGAATGTTCCTACTTGATTACAGATTCCATTTTTATACCCCCTGACTCCTCCTCACCCTATGCTCAGCAGGTAAAAAGGATTACCTGGGAAACACAGGATTCCTTCTTTTTATTCCTTGAAAGGGGCTCAGGGAAGACAGGAAAGAACATTTGTTCCTACTGCTTTTATAGCTTTACATGTCACTAGCACTTGTGTCAATCTTACAGCATTTGATGTAATTTTTTTTTGTCCTGACTAGAGTGTGGGTTTGTGGAGGGGACTTATCTTTATTCTTCTGCCTTAATACCCAGTATAACACCAGAAACAAAGTAGTGCTCAGCAAATGCTTGGAAACAAATGGACGAGGGCTAACAGAAAGCTGCCATTGTGTTGGGTGGTTTATTTAGGATGAATTTTAACATTTTTTTTTTGTTGTTTGGATTTTAACATCTTTTGGAATTTAGTTTTAGTAGAGAGAGGGGAGACCTGGAAAGTTATTCAAAATTTGTCCTTTGATACTACAGAGCTGGAAGAAGTTTCCAGATCATTCAGTTTGGTGACATAGGCAGTGTGATTAATGGGCCAGGGCTGGTCTGCAAACTGTTGGAAAACTTCTAGAAACTTTTCTAGTTATTTGACATTGGTCAATATCCATTCTTATGTTCACTTTTGTAGCATTTTATATTTATAGTATTATTAAAATAGTATTGGTTTATGAAGCGTTGGAAATAGAAAGAATAAAAGGCTCTGACTTTTTGTTAGTCTCAAATAAAAGTTTGAGAACCACATTCGTAGTTCTCTGCCTTTTCAGAGTGGCTGTCTAGACTGGTTAGACACATGAACTTGAGCTGGGCGATCCAGGTGGTGATCGGTTCCTCTGCTTTTGTAGGTGGGTGACCTTGGGCAAATGATTTAATCTCCATCACTCACTTTTCTCTTTTGTGAAATGGGTTATGGTAGTGACATTTTCAATACTTCATTGGGTTGCTATGAGGCTAGAATGAGTTGATACAGGTAGAACAGGGGCTGCTACACAGTAAACACCGAGCTGTTATTGGCCATTATTTATTTATTTATTTTGAAGACAGAGTTTCACTCTGTGCCCTGGATAGAGTGCCCTGGCATCCTGGGTCACAGCAACCTCAAACTCTCGGGCTCAAGCATTACTCTTGCCTCAGCCTCCTGACTAGCTGGGACTATAGGCGCTCCCCACAGGCTCTGCTAGTTTTTCTATTTGTAGTAGAGAGGGAGTCTTCTTGTTTAGGCTGGTCTTGAACTCCTGAGCTCAAGTAATCCACCCGCCTCAGTCTCCCAAAGTGCTAGGATTATAGGTGTGAGCCACCACACCCAGCTTATTGTTGGCCATTATTAATTTTACAGATGAAAAATAGATTTAGGGAAATGAAGAGAGAGAGGTAAAGAGGGAGAGACATCTAGATTCCTCATACTTCTCAACAGATTCTTTTCACTCTCTCCTTTCTCTATTCTGACCACCCCCCTTCCTACCAGAATAACATTCTGTCAGTTCTCACGTGCTCTCCTGTCGCTCTGCTCTGACCTCTGGTTTGCTCTGTGTTCCCTTCATGGTATTTATTCTTAAAACGCTCTTTGGTCATGGTGACTCAGTCAGGCCCTCACATAGCTGACCACAGACCGAGTCATTGTGCTCCTTGGTGTGCAGCTATGATTTCTTTGTTGGAGTCTTCACAGTGGTTCTCCAGGCAGGTCCCTGGCCTGACAGAGCACACAGGTTCTGCTGCTTAACAAAATCACGTGGATGTGTCACAGGAGCACCGCAGCACAGAGGAGCAGAGACTGCAAATGTTTATTAAAATCATGACTGACTTCCTGCAAAGAAAACGAATCACACAGTCTGCCACTGATGCGGACCTTTCGGTCAGAATTTGTGGGGCGAGCAATATTGACCTGTCGTGGAGAGAACCGTGGGAGACACTGGGCAGACGCTTTCATCCTACTCAGACTCCACCCCTAGGAAGGAACAGATTTAACTGTAAGGCTGGAGTTACTTGCGTTTTGTTGAAAAGCAAAACAAGAAAATAAACCAAAAAACTGCTCCCTTGCCAGTTTGCTAGGCCTATTAAAAAATTCTATATTTCAAGACAATAAAGAACACCATTTTCCTCGTATAATTCCTCTCCTCCCCTAAGGCTCTGAAAAACCATTTTCCAACCCTTTCTAAATTTTATGTCCTTTGCCCTCTCGCAAGCCATATTGTATTTCTTGAAAAATGATTTAGTGAGAGCTTATTGTGTGCTGGGCCCTGTTCTAAGAGCTTTATATATGTTAACTCATTTAATCCTCACAACAACCCTGGAAAAGGTTCTCTTTATCTCTGTTCTCAGTTGGGGCCCAGAATGATGCCGTGAGCATTGGCATGAGCATTCTGGGGACCACCTGCTCACCACGTCTGAGAGGCAGCGAGGAAGGCACTGGGCCTCATTCCTGCCTCTTTCGGCTGTCCCTCACCCACTTCTTCCCTCTTCTCTGTCTCCTTCCGAGCTGCTGCTTCTCTGAGGGTGTAGGATATACTCTAGGGTCATCACTGGAAGTTCCCACCACTTCCCTGTCCGTTTTCCTCTCCTGATAGAGGAGTCAGTCAGAAGTGTGAACACAGACCCTGCAGCCTGACATCAGCCTCTCTAGGACATTAGATTCTCCCTCAGATATAGTCCTCAGCTTTGTCTTACATTGTTAGTAAGATGTTTTCAGGAAGGAGGAAGAGAGGAAGTTGAGATAGAAGTAGACCTGGAGCTGAAGCTGGAGAGAAAGAGATTGAGCCATGGGACGGAGGGACAGAGGGAGAGAGAGGGAGAGGCAGAGGCGGGAGAGGAGGGAAGAAGATGGAGGGCACTCCAGTAAGGAGAGGTGTTTTAGAAGATCTGGAACCTAATTATTAATGCTCTCATTGATTGGCTTTTTCATTGTTAAAAAATTAGGATGAGAATAATAAGGAATTTCCCAAATGGTTTGTGGCCCAGGGCCAGATTCTTATATACATATTTTTTATTATTGTTGGAAAACAAAAATATGAAGCAATAAGAAGAAATATATGACTTAAAATTGCATGCAGAGGGTAGGTTCTCACATCAGGTTAGAGCCCACTATTATTTCAGTGTTATTAAGAAAGCTTCCTCAAAGCAAATATGAAAAAAACATGCATTCTGTGCAATACTTTTTCACCGATGACACTGACTAATCCTAAATCAATGTTACTTGACATTAAATAAAATTAATATGTATAAAAATCCAGATGAATGAGAGCTCAGTAGGGGAATCACTGTATATTTTACAAACTTCCATAGTATGATGGCTATTGTATTGATTGGGAAGGGCATAGTCTCCAACGTAGAGCAAATTAAGTCTAATAATCAGTGCTAATACCGCCATGCTGCCTGATACCCAGAGAGAAGGGCTTTTGGTTTCTGTTGGTTTTCCGTTCAGACACTGCACAAGGTGGCAGGCAGTCTTCAGTGTCTTTAGCACATCATTTATACTACATAAACACAAGTTGACCAAGTCAGCTGTTGAAGCTCTCACTGTAGTTAACAATACTTGTAGACATACTGCAAAATAGCTAAAAAAGAAGATTTGGAATGTGATCAACACAAAGAAGATACATGGTTAGGTGATGGATATCCTAATTGCCCTGACCTGATCATTCATTACTCATTGCATAAAAATATCAAAAGATCACATAAACTGTATATAACTGTACACATTTACCCCATAAATATGTACAGTTATATACCAGTTAAAATAAACAAACAAAAACATGAGTTGAAGACATCTTCATCTGTACGTACTAGAGTCTGCACTGAGTGCAGTGCTGGATGCTGACTTGCTGTTTTCTGATGAGTGGAGAATGACTAGGCCACAAAGGATATACTTGCCAAGAGCAAAAGGAAGGTAAAATTTTTGAAAAAATTATAAACATTTAGAAAATATTAAATCTTTGAAAATGAGATTGTTATCTTTGTGCTATATCCTTTAATTAACTCAGGCACTTGAGAAAACAATAAAGCACTGTCACATTAAACTAAATCTAGCATTTGGAAGTGAAATTTAGACAATTTTTATTAGGCACAAAAAAGAATTCCAGAACTTCAGGTTTATAGAATTATTATAGACCACAAAGCCTTGAACTTAGAAATTTTTTATGGGGTGAAGGGATCATATTCAGGGGAGTGAGAGTAGATGGAAGATGAAGCCTTAGACCTGATGGATGAAGCAGAGATTATTGACATTGACATACAGAGTAGTGGGATTGTACTGCCAAAGTAGAATTCCCAGAAGAGTGATACTTCACATGTAGGCATGGGTCCGCAGAAACACTTGGAGGTGCTCCAGATGAAGGGGGACCTAGGCAGTCTCTCCACACACTAAGTGCTCTGATGGAGACTGCCCTCGAGGGAACTTTGAGAGCATGGTGTGGGGGCCCTTCCGAACTATCCTCCAGGCAGGGTCTGTCTGCCTCCTCCTTCTGCTTCTTTGAGGTGGATCTGAGCCTGTTGACTACAGCTATTGGGGTTCACCCTTCAAGTGACCTCCCTAGTACTTGCCCTTGTCCTTATTTCTCCCACTGGACCAACACCACATATCCTTGATAAAAAGAACAGAACAAAATAAAACCAAATGATAATGATCAAGTTTTTTTTTTTTTATTAAGTAGGTAATTCACTCCCCCACAAGATGTGTCTGAAGTTACAAAATTAACAATTGGAGTTTTTGCTCTCTTTTTTTCCCCTGGCACTTTGGGGAGAACTAATTGCCTAGAAGTAGGGAAAAAAGAGCTGAAAATATTTTGAATACACAGAAAGTATCTCCTCCTTTACTAATTGTTGATTTTTAAAGAGTTATGACAATGAATAAGCAAAAGAAATAGAACACATTGTTTTTTATAAAAATAAGAATTCCCAAATGGACATAATAAAAAGCAAAATATCATTATCATTGGACCTGTTTTCTCCCACTGTTTTATAGAGTAAGTTTATGTTAGAGAGATGAGTAATGGGCAGTTTTATTTATAAATTATAGGCCTTTTCATACTTACTAGTTACACTGTATATACAATGTGACCATTCCTATCAGTACATGTTTATAAATGTTTATATATTTGATATCTATTTATATATCTGTTACAAGTACATGGATATATTTAATATATATTTACATAAATATAAAATTTAACAAATAAATTTTGTTCTTTTTCTATAATGTATGCTGTGAATAATTTCCTATTAAATCTCATGTAATCAAAAGCTCACAGTGTGATGATATTTTCCAGAATCTTGGCTCCCATGCTGAGTAATAATATTTCTCTGAGAAGTAGAAATAATTTGAGAGTTTTTTAAAATGTAATTTGTGGTTATAACTATGAAGTTTTCTTCTAATAACAGCTTCTCCCAAAAACGCAGAGCAAGGGTCAATAGAACTGCTTGCCCAACTAGAAACCAATTAGAATTTTTTTTTAATTGTAGCAACATTATTATTTTTTTCCAGTATAACACTAATTTCTAGTTCAGCACCAAGAAATAATATCAAGACAAAGGAGGACAAGATGGAAAGACACAAAGAGAATTTGATAAGCCGTAAAGCAGCTTATAAAGAACCAGTGGTTTTCCTTTTGCCTGGAAGCTGCTGGTTGCTTTCCTTGCAGCTGTATTGGAGAAGCTCAAAGAATATTCTTGAAAGAGAAATGAAATATATGTTTAATTATGTCTTTAAGCTTATGTAGGAAATCACTTTTCTGTCCCATGGAGCTAAAGAACCACTCATGTTAATTTAATAGTGCATTTCATGAATATTTTTATATTACCATCCTGATTAAGGTTATGTATGCAAGGACTTAAAACCATATTAATCCCAAATCAGTAAACTTCTTTTGTCATTTTAGATATGAAGCACAGTAAGCAGAGTAGCATATAGATTTTTGAAAAATGGGTTCATTTTATGATACAGGGGCTATTGAAATGGAATTTGTGACTATTTAGATGAAAACTACCATTTGTTTTCCCCCTCATTGGTATTAAACACTCTAAACTCAATTTTTCCAGTGGAATTTGAATTAATTCTGTGTTATCATTTGCCTTTAGAGACATGTCCTTCTCAAGAAGCAACTCTCATGATAGCCTATATATAATAGTGTGTGTGTATATGTATATGTGTATATACACCCCCCACATATATCAGACAATTAAGTTTGCAAACTCATCCTAGAAAAAGTGCTTCATACTCCATTATTGAATATCACTATAGTTACCTTTGAAGTTAGCTGTACACCAACACCAGTACCTAGTCCTCCCTTCAGAGCAATAAAGCAATTTTGGAATTCTTTCTGGAATGGCCATCAGAGAGCTGTCACCATACAAGGTCTGACAATTCAGTTTGTGAACACATCCTAGAAAAGGTGCTTTCTATATTTCTATTTATTTTGGTGATTTTAAAAATTTATTTATTTTTGATAATTATTAGAAGTGCATATTTTGGGGGTAGATGTGATAATTTGACACACTCATATAGTTAAATCTGGGTAATTGGGATATCTATCATCTTAAATATTTATCTTTCTTTATACTAGGCACATTGGAATTACTCTCTTGTAACTATATTGAAATTTACAATCTATTAATGTTAACTGTAGTCGCCTACTGATCAATTGAACACCAGGTGGTAGCTTTCATTTGTGAGAGACCTATATACAAATCTAGAAATGGAGCTGTTCATTTTATAAATGACATGATTAAATTGTGAAACATTTAAGCCTGATCGCCAGAAACTCTGAGATTTAGATCCCAGACTTCCCTTTTGGAATATGAAAGTACGAGTTATGCCTCTGGTAATAATAGTGAATTTGCAAAGATAATAAGAGAGAATATTATGAATTTCATTAAGTGAAATTTATCTTTATGGTCCATGGATTAGATTGCACTAGTTTTTAATGTTCTGTGTTAGCTGCAATATTCTTGCTATCCTCTTTGTTTTACTATGCTGCTTCATTTATTTACCAAAAAAAATTTTCTTGAACATTTTTTTAGATACCATTTTGCTAATTTCACCACTCTTGCTGTCAAGCAAATAAGATCAAACTTAGGTATTAGTTAGCTATTTAAGTTTGGAGAGATCAAGTCATGATCCCCTCTCTTTGTTTTTGTAGGTGGTAATGTTTTAGAATGGATTGTTTAAGAGGAGTTTGTGTAAGGTAACCAGACGTCCCAATTGTTAACAATTTGTCCTGCATTTTGTGGCATTTTAAAAAGTCCTGATTTTTGGAAAAAAGGCACGACAAGCTAGGGAACAGCAGGAGAATGGGAAGGGAATATAGGTTTTTGGCTGCTGAAAAGGTTAATGTAACTCCATTTGGGAATGAAAAGGTTAATGTAACTTCATTTGGAAATGAAAAGGCTAATGTAAACTTCCTACTCCCCTCCTGGGCAAGGTCACCTAGGTGGAATCGGTACCAGAATCAGACTGGCTCCCTCCCTCACTTCTAGGCAAAGACAATTAGCTCAGAATGAGTCAAACTGTCTGGAACAAACAAGTAGTCCCCACCTCTCTAGAGTATGGTGACCAGACATCCCACTTTTGGTGAGATAGTCCTGATTTTTAACAGTTTTGTCCTGTGTCTTGCCGCATTTTTAAAAAACCCCAAGTTTTGGAAAGAATGCACTACAAGCTAGGGAACACCACGGGAGAACAGGAAGGGAGTATACAGTTTTTGGCTGCCATGTGGCTATTTCGCCAGGATATGAGTTTTATATTATTCTTGTGAATTTTATGATGTTAAACTTTAATAATAACAAATAATTATTGAGAACTGATTATCGAGAACTGCTTATCAAAGTTTGCATTGTTGTCAGGCCCCGCCCCCCTCAGCCCCTTCCCCCTCAATGATGTCCCGCTTTACCGATGTTAAAATCCGATCACCATAGGCAAGCACCAATTGCCAGCTGTCTGCAGCTGTGGA
>CAUYQV010085214.1:0-14528 GCA_963574575.1 Galagoides demidoff | reverse complement strand
CCTCCCTTCCTCCCTCCCTCCCTTCCTCCCTTCCTTCCTTCCTTCCTTCCTTCCTTCCTTCCCTCTTTCCCTCCCTTCCTTCCTTCCTTCCTTCCTTCCTTCCTTCCTTCCTTCCTTCCTTCCTTCCTTCCTTCCTTCCTTCCCTCCTTCCTTCCCTCCTTCCTTCCTTCCTTCCCTCCTTCCCTCTTTCCCTCCCTCCCTCCCTTCCTTCCTTCCTTCCTTCCTTCCTTCCTTCTTTCTCTCTGTCATCTCCTAACCACTCACCTCCTCCATTTATTGCTTGGACAACTGGTATTTGGGCTCTGAGAGCCAGAGTTTCATGTGGGTAGGCCTAGCCACCTGGCTTATGTGCTAACTGGATTATTATGTAATAAACTCATAATAACATATTTACTATATGTAGATACTATAGATGGCTGAGGAGTGGAGTTTGTTATACCAACAAATAACTGATCTGCAAAGTAAATAGCCTTAGTAGAAGAGATTATTTTAGCCAGACAGAGGTCTCCTGAACACTCTGTTTTTATTCCAACAGAGGGTTCTGCAGAGGTAGGACATGGGGATAGAACCAGTATTTCCCCTGTCTTGATGGAAATCAGGGTAGCTTAGAGCTTCTTCAAAAGACCTCAGTAGAGGGCTTTGTACCCAGTTAATGACCAGATAAGTGACACGTGAGTAGAAAAGTTCCAAAAGTTATGACTTGAGGAATATCAGACTAAGAGATACTCCAGGGAGTGATTGTTCAGGTGAAAAGGGGTTCAGTGTGTGGGACGTGTTACGTATCAGCTTTCTTTCTTAGGAATTGTTAGCATATTAAAGGGACTGAGAAATTTTGCACTGGAAGAATACACATAACTTTAAATATGATGTCCCAGCCTTCTATGACCAGGAATACTTTTTCTTTTACAAGTAAGTCAAACCAAATTTGATAAATCCTGCTTCAGATAAGCCTTTTCTATCTCTGTCTCTGTTTTCTTAGCTAATGTTTACCAGCATCTGAATTTGCTCTGTTCAGAGATCTTACATAAACTTGTCCCCTTTCAAGTCAACTGACACAAACACAGCGATACATCAAATAAAGGATATCCTTTCTTCAAACTAACATCACTGGATTATGGTTACTATGTAAAAATAAAGTATTTGCCCAAATATTTCATTATTGGGTGAAGAAAGCAAGGAAAGTGGACACTGTTTCTTTTCTTCCAGGTAGGGGTTTTTGACTCTGGATTCCAACTCACAAATATCTGCTGAGCCTTCCTCTGTGTGCTCAGGACAATTCTAGAACTTGTAATGGATAGCAAAGAAAAATGATGAACTGTTACAATCCCAAAGAAATCTAACAAAACTGAGAGTAATGAAGACAGTAACCCTCCCAAACAGTGTTACCCAACACATGGCACTGGGTGGAGGAGGTAGAGAAGATTCATGGAGTTACTGGGACTTAAATTGGCTGGGAAAATTGGAAAGAATTTTTAAAGGATACGATAAATGGAGCTCCAGGCAATAAAAAAATCAACTCCTGACAAGGGGTCTCTGGGAAAATTTCTTTTTCCAGGATCTGGGCTGTTCCAGGAGAATGTCACTGTTTTTCGAGAATGTCTTTGTTTACGAGGGAGACATTTATCGGAAGTTGCTGAAGCTTGAAAACTTTAAATATGACGCTGGCTGATGCAACTGGATTATATGTTAGGAGTTTGAATTTACATATGAAAACCTAAATTCAATATCTAATATTTGAAAGGTAAGATGGTAATTGACTTTCCTCTCTCTCTCTCTCTTTTATAATAGCTGGTAAGCTTTGTGAATGTGGGCAGCCTAGTCCTAGAATGTGTAACTATTCTTGGTAATTGTCAGGACAACACCCAGCTAATAGGACAGCCTGCTCCCTGGGGGCAGTCGGACATCTGGACAAAAACGCCATCCTAACTGCCAAGACTTTATGGTAGAAGTGTTTTTCCTCCCCCAGACTAGGTGGGGTCTCCTTGGAGCCCTGTGGGTTATTGAATTGTCACTGTTCCAACCTTTCCGCATTTAACAGGAGCAGCTTCCCACCCAGTGATGGGGACATACAGCCTGAACTTACCCCCCTACCAGGGACCCTTCTCTTTCTTTAACACTGGGGCTTGGGAAGACAGCTGGCTTTAAATCTTATCTGCCTTTCATCTCTGTCTTTGTTTCTGGGTAAAATCTCAATCAATCAGAAAGAGAAGACACTGCTTCTTGGCATCACCCCTGAAACTAGAAGGTAAAATACAAAAGACACAATCTCGCGTCTTTCCCTGAAACACATCTTCAAAGATGGTGACGTCACCATCGCCCACTAAGGTTCTTTTTGCACACAGTTCCCGAGTTCCATTCACTACCCAGCTTGTCTCTGACCTCTCTTCTCCACACTTGTCTCCGACCTCTTTGCTCCACTTCTTCAAGTAAAACTTGACAAAAGAAAATGCACAAACCAAGATAACCAGGTTCCTCTGACAACTGGTCCATGGCCCAGCGAATGGCAGTGGGGTGGTGGTGCTGTCCACAGTGCTAAGAAACATCAGCTGGGGCTTGGCACCTGTAGCTCAGTGGCTAGGGTGCCAGCCACACACACCAGGGCTGGCCAGTTTGAACCCTGCCCAGGCCTGCCAAACAGCAGTGACAACTACAACAAAAAAATTGCCAGGTTTGTGGCAGGTGCCTGTAGTCCCAGCTACGTGGAGGCTGAGGCAAAAGAACTGCTTAAGCCCAAGAGTTCGAGGTTGTTGTGAGTTGTGATGCCACAGTACTCTACCAAGGAGGACACGGTGAAAATCTCAAAAAAAAAAAAACCAAAAAAAAGGAACATCAGCTCATAGGCAGCAGACAGGACCACACGGCCTTGAGATCAGTTCCAGAGAGGCAGAACAGTATAACAAGGACCAGATACAAGAGGTAAAGAGCCACCGGTACATCGCAGGGAACGTAGCTGGAGTTCCTTAAATGATCCGTCCTCTCCTTGTTATCACTTTTGTTTTTAGACTCCTGGGCTTGTGTTGAACCTCCTGGGAACTCTGCTGGCTCCTGAATGACTAACTCCACTAATTTCATAAAATAAAATGAAAATAGTACAAGGATGTATTTCTGAACAAACTGTACTCTTTTAATCTTACACAGCAGTTAAGATAGGATGAGGTAGGTTTGTGTGTGCTAATGAGGAAGGAGTTTTTTAAAAAACAAAATATAGAAAAATGTGAACAATGTGATCATATTTTTGTTTTTAAAGAACAAATCTTGGTTGGGCACAGTGGCTCATGCTTGGAACCCCAGCACTTTGGGAGGCCGAGGTGCAAGGAACATTGGAGACCAGGAGTTCGAGACTAGCCTGGCCAACCCTAGCTCTACAAATAAATAAGTAAGTAAATAAAAACCAGAGCTCCATCCATTGCACAGATACTATGTGATGAGTTATTACTGCTTACCTGGCATTGTGTGAAGTGCTTTAAAACCCTTATCTTTTTTCATGCTTACAATTCTGAGATTGATATTACCAATGGCATTTCCAAAATGCAGAAACTGAGGCTTAGGGAGGTTGAATAACTTTCCCAGCATCAAATGCCCAGTCTGATTCCAGAGTCTGTTCTAGAAGCCTTTTACATAACTAAGGTGTTCACCCCTAGAGAAAAACACTGTTATCAGAACTTACATCTAGAGAAGAGTAATGCAGTGGCTGGAGGAGGGGAGGGCAAGTGTGAGATGTTAACTTTTTACCATAAATTTACGTACCGGTTTCTATATTTGCAACTGTTTTAGTTACAAAGACAGCCCTTCTCATAAATGGACAAATATTGTATGATTCCACACATATGAAATATCTAAAAACAGGTAAAGTCATAGAGAGAAGGTAGATTAGAAGTTAACAGGGGCTAAGGGAAGGGCACATGGGGGGTTATTGCATAGTGGATGCAGAATTTCTATTTGGGGTGATGAAAGAGCTTTGGAAAAGCTCAGCACCTGTAACTCAGTGGCTAGGGTGTCAGCCACATACACCAGAGCTGGCGGGTTCGAATCCATCCAGGGCCTGTCAAACAACAATGACAACCACAACAAAGAAAAAGCTTTGGAAACAGTAGCAATAGTTGTTTAGTATCAATGAAGTAAGTAATGTCATTGAATTTGTAAAAATGGTCAAAATGCTAAATTTTATGTTATGTATACCTTACATCAAAAAGAAAAAAATTCCATTGAACTGAGCTCATTTTATTTTTAGAAAACTCACTCTCTTACCCTTCCTTTTTTCATTTTTCTTGTACTGTGCTGTGTCTCACAGAACTGTGGCATCACCAGTGACTCACAGGGCCAGTAAGCTGGAACTGTAGCTTCACCTACTGGGACAGGTGGTTGCCTCACTGTCCCCGAGTGGTGGGAACCATCTCTGAGAACCAGTTCTTTTGAGAGTCTACATGGCTTGAAGTCCTATAACTGTGATCAGCTCAGTGTTGGGCAAAGAGAACCCTTGCCTTTTTAGGGGACCTGGGGCTGCTCTGAGAGACCTGAGATGCAGTTGGTGTCGTGATGGAGAGCATCTTACATTAGGTGTTAGCAAAAGGTGATGTTGAGTTGGGTTCTGGAAGTTCATTTTATGCAAATTAGACCATCAGATGGAAAACCATAGAACCAGGAAATTACCCATCCATTCATCCATCTATCTACCATCTTTCCATCCATCCATCAATTTCTTGTCTGTTCTGTTTAGAAATCTTGAAGGAGTACCAATGGTAAGCCACACCCATAGCCAGATACTGAGCACTAGGAGTTACATTTCTCGTAACGCACTGTAAGTCCGCAGGGTGTTACATCAAAGAAATTGGAGTAGACACACGGCTGCTTCTCCTCTGGTCATTTTTACTCCCTTGCTGTGTGACTTTCAGAAAGTTCCTTTCCTTCTCTGAGCCTGTAACATGATCTCAAAGATTCCTCTACCTCTCAAATTTGCTGATTCTGTTAATATAGTCAGTACCAGACGATCTTCACGTATTTTTCGCTGCATCTGCAATCCTACAGGTATAAGCAAGACACACTTACGTGAAGGGATGTGTCTTTATGTTTGTGCCTGTAGAAGCTGATAAGAATTGTTCCTTTCCATCAGGATCTGGAGCTTAATGCTGGTAATAAGGATAAAAATAGGGAATAACATAAGCACATATAGAAGGAATATGTGATTATGATTTATAGAACTGGGCTAAGGAATAGTTGTTCATCTGTGAAAAGATTTTATAAACACCAAATGGAAAAGCATGTCCAGCTGCCCTGAAGGTGGCGTGAAGAGTGCTTGATAATGGGTAAACACACTGCTTTTCTGAAGCATGTGTGTGCCTTTAACAAATATTGACCTGTCCTTTACTGTTATATTTCAAAACGTGAGTAAATCAAAGTAAGATGTGTTTTATGGAACCCTCTTGTTTTATTATCTGTCATTTAATTTTTAATACCTAAGTGACACCTGATATATTACCTAATCAAAAGAAGAGAATTATACATTGCACATAATCAGTTATTTTTGCCATATCACTGAAATTAGACTAACAGATGAGGAAAATAAATAAGATGAACTTTAAAAATGAAAATGCTTAGCCTTCGGAATTTTAGTTGACAGCTTTTGAAAATTAAATTATAAGTCAAGCCCTGATAGGTTTGATATCTTCTTTGTAGCTTTGCCGATGATGTATTGCAGCTTTAATGGAATATCATTTATCATCTGATAATAACAAATGTAGTATTTCTGAGCTTGTCATCTCTTCTGTGATGACAAATAGTCCAACTTGTAGCGGTGATAATGGAATTTTATAATGATCTGTCCTAAACTGACTCAAGTGCGGCCGAGCTATTTTTCTTAAATCTCATAATGCCTATTACATGTAGATTACACCAGTCAGCGGCTCCTATCTAAGCATGAACCCGGATCAATGAATCCAGGTTTTAGACAAACAGCCCGAAAGGATCAAACAATATTTGCTTATTTATCAAAATTATTCCCTCTTAGGCTAATAAGAGAGCTTGTCAGAGGTTGTCGGAAACGGCAGACCATGAAACTCTGAGGATAAAATAGGTGTTGAAAACTCCGTTTATCTCTTAAAGAGTAGGCAGTGAACTCAGTTTGCAAGGCTGCTCGCTCAATCCGTCACTTCACAGAGATTTATTTCACGAGGGCCTTCTGCTGAGAAACGCGAGTGAGAGGGCCCAGTCACCCTCCCACTTTATCTTAAAGCAGGGTTACTGCACGTCTCACTCCGGGCTTGTCTGATAGCAGCGCCTTGTTGCACTTGGATGGTCTATCCTCCACATCGCTCATCCCCTTGATGCTGTTATGAAACTTCCAAACAGCCAGAGGCATCACAGAAGGCCCAGATTTGGCAGATCAGGGCTTCTGGGAATTTTCCACTGGGTCTATGCACTTCATTACAGTGGCCACGATGCCCTCACGGCCGCCTGCTGGGATGCAGCGTTATCAGGTGATCAAGGGAGGCACCTAAGTGGATACTGGAGAGAGCAGTAGCTCCCACTGCAGATCCGATTCCTACCCTCATCTGAGCAGATCTGATTTTCTGTTGTGGTCACAGCAGGCCAGCATGTGGACAGAGGGGCAGGCTTGGTGTGAAGGCCTCGGGTTTGACGCTGAGTGACCAGCATAAAGAACAGGGAGTGCTGTTAATGGCACGGACTGGTACGCACACTGATGCTTGCCAGGCCTGAAGCCTTCACGGGTGAGGACAGAGGAAGGTGACGGGGTGGCGTGTATTTCAGACGGGCTGTGATTTCACAGCTGCTCTGTCTCTGACCGTGTGTGTCCGGGTCATCTGGGATGCCATCTTCCTTTCTCCTCTTCGGTGGAATTTTACCCCAGGACCTGCTAAAGCCTCTGATTCCTTCCTGCACCCCCTCAGCTTTGCAGTGAAGCCTGTGTCCCCACCTTTTTTGGCTCTCTTCACTTATTTCTCTTTTTCTCCCTTTCCTTTCTCTCCTTTCCTCTCTTTCTCAGCCCCCTTTTCTTTCTCTTCTCTCTCTACCCTGCTCCTTTCCACTTTCTTTATACAGAGTGACAAATTCCACGTAGGTGTGATAACTGGGACAGGAAGCCACCACGACCTTGATGGGTATTTGTTTCACTTCAGTAACAAATCAAGCCTTGCTAAGTTGGCCGGATCAAAAGCTTTTCAAGAGAAAACAGAGATGTGGACTTTCTGTGCAAGACCATATCTTAAAATATTAAGAGCCACCACCTCCATGTTTATTTTATAAAAATTAATTTGGGGCCCAACTGAAATTAAATTCAGATGAAGGGCCACCTCTTTGTGAGCTGTGGTTTAGACTCTCTGCTTGAGTGACCTCACCTTCTCCAGTGACATTGAGTACCCACCACTCGGAAACCAGTGTCCCCTCATAGGCAAGGTCAGTGTTCTATGCCCTATCATCTTATATTTACATTTCCAAACGTCTACTCAATGCTTCACAGACATTTTAAGCACACGGGCAGGAAAAAGTATTGAGAGTAACAGTCTTGGTTTTATTAGAAGGCTTACTTCAGGAAAAGTGGGAAGCCAAATGAAGTGGGTTGGAGGAAACTTTTGAGGAATTTGGGTGACAAGAAGAGAATTTCAATGTGGTGGAGCGCATTTGTGAGTTCATGAGTGGAAGAGGGATGTGGTGGTATCTTAGGAAGATAAGTCAGAGAAGGAGAGGAAATCAAGACAGGAAAAATGGTGGGCAGGGTGACATGGATCAGAACTTCAGCAGTAAAGATGGGGATGTGGATGGGAAATGAGAGGAATGATCAAGACATAGACGGCTGGTTTAGCATATTTAACTTGGAGAATCAAAATCACATCAGAAAGAGGCTGATGATAACTTGGAGGGAAACGCAGGAGCTGAAGTCTAAGGAGGGAGAGGTGAGACCGTGTCTCAACTGGGTTGGTGCATTTTTCTTTTATCTGAGTTTTCCTATAGTGTTTGTCATTGATCTGGATTAATTATACTGTAGACCCTAGAAAAATAAAAAAGGGCATTATCCCAGAGTTCCACACTCATTTCTGGGGCACTTCCTCAGATGCAGGAACTACTCCAGGGACAAAAAGATAAGTGAGATAAATTCCCCACCCATGAGGAGCCCAGAGCCCTTGAGGAAGATAAATAATACATATTTCAGTAGAGAAAGAATGGGACCAAAGTAAGAAGACTTATTCTGTGATGCTGGGAAGTTAAGCAATCTTATTTCACTTCACCTTCTTTATCTGTAAAATGGGCATAAACTCTTCCCTGTCAAATTCATTAAATTACTATACTCCAGTGAACCACTGTCTCAGTCTTCCCAGGACAGAAGGGTTTTCTGAAGTCTAAGACTTTCAGGGCTAAAATCAGGACATTCCTGGGCAAACTGAGACCTTGGTTACCCTGAGTGAGGCATAAACATTTTACAACACATGTGAGTCCTTTAGAAAATAGAAAGCCCCCCAATATGTGAGGTGGTACATCTTTCTAGGAATACCTTCTAGGCTTGTTGGACCAGAGTGGGAAAACTAAAGTCTCAGAACAGGTGAATAAAAATTCATTTAAAAAATGCTGGGGGGAGGTGACTCATGCCTATGAGCCTAGAAATTGGGGGGATTGAGGAGAGAGGATCACCTGAGGAGAGAGGATGGTTTGAGCCTGGGAATTTAAAATCATCCTGTGCAACAAAGTAAAATCCTAGTCTGTAATAAAAATTAAAAAATATATACATATAGATGGGAATGGTGGGGTAGTACACCTATAGTCCTAGCTGCTAAGAGTTTGAAATAAGAAGACTTCTTAAGCCCAGGAGTCTGAGGCTACAGCGAGTGAGCTATAATTGCACCACTGCGCTCCAGCCTGGGGGCAGAGTGAAACCCCGTATCACAAAACAACTTCATCACAAGGACTGGCTTTTTCAATGTTATCTCTCCTATACGTATACAATATAACCCTTTTCTCCAAATGACAGATAATGAGGTATTTGGTATTTGATTAATACTTCTGAATTTTGACCAAAAAGTATTTATGAAGGATTCTATCAATTATAAAATCTTGCTGTTTCCTCAAAAATGTGCAGGAAGGATAAAGACAATGTCCTAAATCAAAGATGAAGAAAATGTTTCCTATTTCCTGGGAAAAGATCATTTTCCAGATAAACCAGAGTAAGACAAAAACAAGGAAATGAACAAACACAAAAAACCAGATGCTTTCAGTATGTCTGGGTTTTTAATTTATTTTTTATCATGAATGTAAAGCCTTATTGTTATGCCATTTGTGTTTAAGAAAGTGCAAACTTGTTAGCAAAGTTTGCAAAAGCAGCAAGGGGGGAAACGAAAATAACAGAGGAAACTTAGAAATCTCAAGTAGTGTTGTAATAGCTGCATTTAAAAGACAGCTGTGGTCTTAAGACACTGAATAGTGTTCTTTTTGATGACAAAACCAAGATGTCACTGTGAACAGGCAATCTGGAGCTAGTAACATTCCCTATTATACCCAGCTGTTGTGACACAGTCTAAAAGCCCATCATGCTTTTAGACTGTGTCAAATATTTCAGACAGCTTGAAATATTTGGGGAGCTTCCTAATTAACCCTGTAGCTGTGATCACTCTTAGTATCTTATTGGAGAAGAGATGGCGCCTCAATAATTAGCTGGAAAGAAAAAGAGATGTTTATGGCTCACCAACATTGAGATATTCTTAGAGAATCCCATGGTAAATCCTGGGTTTTCCACTGTTTTATAATCACCGAGTTGTGATTTCAGCTTAGTTATGGCAGATTTTATATCTTCAATGGCTTTTATGATGGGATGTAAATCAGAATCAGTCATGAGTCAACACTTAATTCAGACAGTCTTATCAACGCGTGCTTTCATCACAGGTGGGCGAATGACAGCTCTTACTCAGCGACTTGTGGACCATCACCCTGGTTTTGGCATTATTACATCATTGTAATATCATCTAACTAACAATTTTTTAAGTGGATAAGTGGAGATAAGCCTTTTTGCTTCATCTCTTGATGTACTTGATATAAACATTATTTTAAGCTGAAGACTTTTGATATTTGAAGACAAATGCAGAAAGACCTTCCTTTATCTGACTAAAAACAGCAGCTTTGGGGGAAAAAAGCATCTATAAATTATATCTTCAGAAAGATTCCACTCTCAGAAGGAAGAATGAAAATAAAACCTACCTCACATCAGCCTGGGGAGAGTTTTATGGCCCCAAGGGGGACAGAAAGATGACTTGCACCTGTATAGTTAGGTACGATTACAAAATTTCTTATCTCTCCTTTGTTCTCCTAAAAACCTATTTTTCTTTCCTAAAGAGACCTATTTCTTCTTTTCTTAGGATCTTTTTCTTCCTCTTCCCTTTTCCCTACTAACTTAGGTACATAAGTCCCAAATTTTAGCCAACGTGGCTTACTCATCACTGAGAACTCCATGTGTATGCACATCGCATGCATAAATTTTTCTCCTATAAATCTGTCTTTTATCACTTTAATTTGTTGGCCTCCAGATACTGAACCTAGAAGGATAGAGGAAAAGCCCAGGGTGCCAGGGCTGCCTTTGGACACCGGGAGAAGCTCAGAGCTCCTCCTCAGCTTCTTTCTGACCCCTCTGTCCCATTCCCAACATTACATAGCCTTAAAATCTTCAGAGGAAGGCGAGGGAGGCCCTGACATGGCCTTGCCTTCAGGAGCCCTCTTCCTTTGGAGAAACATGTTGGAATTATTTTACACACCCCATTAGTGCCTAGGACCAGAATGATGGAGTAACCGAGCCCATTCAGAATTCCCTGGGGCCCAGCCTGGGTTCCTTCCATAGGGCACTCTCTGGTCTACTTTGGACTTTCATGTGTGGGATCAACTAGCCACCCTATTTCCAGGAAGATGGCCAGAGGTGACTATTCCTGCCATGTGCATGGAATTTGTTTTCACGAGATTCTGCAGTCAGAATGCTGTTGACACTCTGACGTGGTGTAACTCCCACATCAGGCATAGGGAAGGCACAGCTCTGGCTACCTACCATCCACTGCAGACCTTGGGCTTAGCCTTACAGGCAGGCCATGCCCAGACTCTCTACCACCTGCATAGAGAACCAGTTCCTGAGAGTAGTGGGCCCCCAATCCTGACACCTGGGTTGTTCACCCCGTCTTCTCCAAAGGCTCCCCACCAGGTATCAAAAGTGGTCACCCCCACCTCCTTCAGGGGTCTCCTCAGCCTTGCTCAGCATCACCAGAAGGTCCCATATCCTCTCTTGCCTCAGATGCATGTGACAAAATTGTGGCCACCCAGGTGATGGTTAAGCCACACCAGACAAGAGATGGGCGTGCCTTATGCTAAAGGATCCTCTCCTTCTTCTCGGTCTGGCCATAGAGCCTCACCCACCCTCCCTGGGGGGCAGGCAACGTGACAGCGATCACATTATAGAAATGCAGCCACTGCAATCTGTAGAGTTCAAAAGAAGGCAGGGCTGGAAGATGAGGTGCTCTCCTTTTTACAAAGACAATGTGGGAAAGTAACAAAGAAGAATATTACTCATCAAAGACTCTCTGCATGCTTTAGGTAAGACTTGGAATCGTGGTCATCAGTAACAACCCTGGAGGGAGCCATTGGCAGGTGGTGTTCTGGGAGGGTCATGTGGACAGGGTGGCTTCGTGACTCATGTCGTAATGACCATTCATAGATGCTGTTGGGACATGACAGCAGCTGGGAGAAATCTGCAGTTTCAGTGCAGACAAGCTGGGAGGACCACGGTGCTCTGGGGAAGGACTGTTGCTCCCTTTTTCTTGCAGCAGAGATTTGAAATTGGCCATCAACAGTGCACGTGGTGACCAAGTGCACGGGGAACTGGTTCTGAACAGGAAGGGATGGTGCTGAGTACTCCAGAGAAACCTCGTTTGCATTGATTTGAGATTAAACAACTACATAAGTCCACCCCTTATTACAAATCCTCATAAATGACTGTATTTCACATAAGCTTATCAATTTTATACAGCATTTTTTTTTTAAAGCAAACTCATTGGGTAGGCAGAGGTCCTGCCCAAAATATGAGTATTTGTTTGGTGCTGTGCATACCTCACAGGAGGCCCTGTCTGGGGGTGAGTGAGCGCAAGTCATGTTAACTACCTCAGAAATATTAATTTTAGGAATGAGCAGACTTCATTTGCTCAACTTTTCTACCATCCCTTTAAGTTCATTTTCCAAATGAACCCATAGCCTCAGAGAGGGTGAATACCTTTACCAAAGTTACATGGCTGGAATTGGCAATGTTGTAATTTGAGCCCAGAACCTGCTACCTCTAATGCCATATTTTTTCCATTATAGTGGCCTCAATTTCTGTAAGTAGAAATCTTAAAGTTTAGGGTTCCTGATGACCTAATGTGTCTGGCCAAGCTCTATTAGGTTTTACTTTGGGTAAACCCAAATCTTATCTCCAGCAAGATTAAGGCCCACACTTGATTCACTTATTTTTTCCTGGCTCCAGCAGCCCTTGGAGGTAAGTGAGACCACGTGGTCTAGATTAGTGCCTCACTACTCAAACTGTGGTCCCCAGACCAGCAGTATTAGGATCTCCTGGGGCTTGTTAGAAATGCAGAATCTCAGGCTCCTCTCCAGACCTGCTGAGCAGGATCTGGACTTTAACAAGCTCTGCAGGTGTTTCGTAAGCAAGTTCAAGATGAGGAGCTCTGGTTTTCAGAGAAAGGACGGGATTTAGTGTACAAAGACCAGAGTTTCCTTTCTGGCTGTACCACTTGCTAGCTGACTGACCTGGAACCAGATCATCCATGTATCAGATGTGCAGTGCCATCGATGTCATTTGGCAGCCACTGTTGAACTCGCTTTGTGGGCAAGAGACTCAGGACATGATCCCTAGGAAGGCACTGGATAAAGTGTCCAGTACTGTGAAATAGTCAATGAGCCCCAGAAAGCAGAGCCTGAGGGCCTTTGTTATTTTTAGTGGCCCCGTAGTTTGCAGTGAGCATGCACTGAAGAGCTGTGGGTAGAGAGTAGACCTGACTTAAACCTTGAGAAATAGGTTTGTTTAATTAACTGACAGCACTAGCTAGCGTTCAACACACACTCCTTCATTCACTGAACACATTTTTATCTCACGCCCTCTCTGTGCTCTTAGGCTGGGTTCAGTGGCACAGCAGATACATGACACACGTTGAATCACAGAACATCAGGCATTGCTGTATACGCTGCATAAGTGGGCTCTGCACACACTTAGAGGTTGAGCAAAGGTGTGGCTGTGGCATAACAGGGTCCAATGACATTATTTTATTATAATCTCTAATCGTCCATTACTGCTATATTTGCAAAGAACTAAAGTTCTTGCTCTTTTTCTTGGTCTTGATTGAAGTATCTTCAAAGAAAACATTAGGATTCCGAAGCTGCCTCTAACAGATGCCACCCATCTAACCAAAGTATAGTAATACCCGGAGATTCTGGTGCTTGGCCTTGTGTTGACTGTCCTACCAAAGAGGGTATTTAGGCATAAGTTGCAGGCCTGCTGGACCCTTAGATAGCTCTTCCCATTCCTACATGATATCTGGAATTTCCACCATTAGTGCTTCATTTCAATGTCTAGAGTGTAGCAGGCCCATACCAAACTTGAACCAGAGCAGTTGGAACAACTTGGCTGGAATTTCCTAAGAGTAAACTTTCTCATAGAGAGTAGGTGAGAATGTGGGAATCGGGGCCTCCAAAATGGGGAATTAAAGCACATACCATTTTAATAGTTTACATTCCCAAATTTCTCTTTTTGTAGACAACATTTTGCTTAGGTATTATATTTCAACTTGAAAGTTTTAACTTCTAATTATACACTTTTACTATAAATATTTAACAGTTGTGAAAATTTCTATTAACAAGTTTCAATTAAATGTTATAACTTCAGGTTCCCTTAAATGTTGGTTCTTTTAATTTCATATTTATTCCTCTTATTTGTCTGTAAACCCTTGGGCCATCATGAGTCATGTGAGTATTTTAATTCAAGTTCTCGAATGTTAATTCCTATCTTCACAATACCAAAGTGGATCATGAAAAATAATATAAAAGCACACACACATGTTATTGAAAAAATACATGTGTAATAACTATGCTGAAATTAATTTCTATCAAATCCCTACTTGTGCCATAGTTTGACCTAAGCAATCATATTTACAAATTCACAGATTTGATACACATTCTCCCCGTTATAACTGTGATGTGTGTTTTGTGGTATGTTAAACATTATTTGATTTTAAAGATTATATCAGTGACATTTTAAATCATCCTGAGTCGTATTAGCAGTATGAATTCAATACTTGGAAAACAGCTTTAATTGCTCTACAGATGATCTGCTATTCAAGGAGATACCATCTAGCAAGTTGTGCCTCTTTTTTTTTTTGAGACGGAGCCTCAAGCTATCCCCCTGGGTAGAGTGCCATGGCATCACAGCTCATAGCAACCTCCAACTCCTGGGCTCAAGCGAGTCTCCTGCCTCCGCCTCCCAAGTAGCTGGGACCACAGGCGCC
>CAUYQV010085213.1:0-52433 GCA_963574575.1 Galagoides demidoff | reverse complement strand
CCTGTGGCTCAATCAGCTAAGGCGCCAGCCACATACACCTAAGGTGGCGGGTTCAAATCCCCAGCCCAGGCCCGCCAAACAACAATGATGGCTGCAACCAAAAAATGGCCGGGCGTTGTGTAGTCCCAGCTACTTGGGAGGCTGAGGCAGGAGACTTCCTTGAGCCCAGGAGTTAGAGGTTGCTGTGAGCTGTGATGCCATGGCACTCTGCCCAGGGGGATAGCTTGAGGCTCCGTCTCAAAAAAAAAACAGAAAGCGTGGTTGAGGTAAAAGAATTTGTGCTTAATACCTCTTGTCTTCCTTCCTCTCTCTATTAGGTTCAAGCTACAAACATTCAAGTGCTCCTTTAACTTAACCCTTTGACTACCCTAACAAAAATAAAATCTATATTAGACCAGGCGGTGGCTCACGCCTGTAATCTTAGCACTCTGGGAGGCTAAGGCAGGCCGATAGCTTGAGCTCACCAGTTCAAGATCAGCCTGGGCAAAAAAAAAAAAAGCGAGACCTTATCCCTACTAAAAATAGAAAAAAACTAAGGCAAGAGGATCTTTTGAGCCCAAGTTGGAAATTGCTGTGAGCTATGACACCATAGCACTCTACCCAGGGCAACAACCTGAAACTCTGTCTCCTAAAAATAAATAAATTAATTAATTAATTAAATCACATCTATCTTCTTGTCTTCTAGTATCAGCAGTTGCTACTTTTTGCATAATGACAGAACAAATATTAGTCCAATTAATACACTGCAGGTAAGGACCATTAAAATTAACCCATTTAACTTTCAGCTTTAGGCTCAGAGGAGGCCAACATGTGACTTTTTTTTTTTTTTTTTTTTTGAGACTGAAGTCTCACTTTGTCACCTTCTATAAGCGTGCTGGGCTTATGTGATTCTCCCTCAGCCTCCTGAGTAGCTGGGAATACAGGCACCTGCCACAATGCCCAGGTATTTTTAGAGACAAGGTCTCACTCTGGCTCAGGCAACCACCCGCCTCGGCCTCCCAAGTACTGGGTTTACAGGTGTGAGCCACTGTGCCCAGCCTTGAAGATGCAATATTCTTCAGTGTTTGGAATCTAGGTTCATCCAACACCAGCCACCTTTACCAGGCTGCCCAAGTTTGACCTCAATAAGATCAAAGTCATGTACCTGAGGTGCACTGGTGGGGAAGCTGGTGCTGCATCTGCCCTGGCCCCCAAGATCGGCCATCCCTCTAGGTCTGTCTCCAAAAAAGGTTAGTGATGACATTGCCAAGGCAACCAGGGACTGGAAGGGTCTGAGGATTACAGCGAAACTGACTATTCAAAACAGGCCCAGTTTTTAGCAGTACCTTCTGCCTCTGCCTTGATCTTCAAAGCCCTCAAGGAACCACCAAGAGACAGAAAGAAACAGAAGCACATTAAACACAAGGGAAACATTGCTTTTGATGAGACTGTCAACACTGCCAGAGAGATCCAGCACCAATTTTCAGCCAGAAAACTCTGAAACCATTAAAGAGATCCTGGGGACTGCCCAGACTGTGGGCTGCAACATAGATGGCCTCCACCCTCATGACATTTAGATGACATCAACAGTGGTGCAGTGAAATGTCAGCTAGTTAAAAAGTACAAAGGAAAATATTTCAGTAAAGGATCATTTGACACCCCCTCCAAAAAAGTAACCCAATTTTATATTAAGGGTGAACAGGTATATGAAAAAATGCCAAACATCTGTAAGTTATCAGAGAAATATAAATCAGAAAAATGAGATATAATCTCACCCCAGTTAAAATGTTTTTTATCAAAAGGCAATGAATACTGACCAGGATGTGGAGAAATGGGAATCTACCTACGCTTTTAGTACAAATGTAGATTAGCGCAACCACTATGGAGCATAGTACAGAGGTTCCTCAGAAACTAAAAACAGAGCTACCAGATGACCCACCAATGCCACTGCTGGGTATATATCCAAAGGAGGGGAATTCCGTATGGGCAGTCCCTGGGTCACAAATGAGACAGGTTCCTTATGTTTGTTCTTAAGTTGAATCTGTGCATAAGTTGGAACAGGTATTATTTACCTACTACCTGAAACAGCCTCCATTTGTAAGTGAAAGTCCAACATCAGCTGGATGTTTGTAACTTGGGAATGCCTGTATATCAAAAAATATCTGGGCCAGGGCAGCACCTGTGGCTCAAAGGAGGGTGCTGGCCCCATACGCCGGAGGTGGTGGGTTCAAACCCAGCCCCGGCCAAAAACTGCAAAAAAAAAGGTATCTGGGCCAGACGCAGTGGTTCACACCTGTAATCCTAGCACTCTGGGAGGCTGAGGTGGACAGATTGCCTGAGCTCAGGAGTTGGGAGACTAGCCTGAGCCAGGGGGAGACCGCATCTCTAAAAATAGCCAGGCATTGTGGCGGGCACCTGTAGTCCCAGTTACTTGGCAAGAGAATCACTTGAGCCCAGGAGTTTGTGGTTGCTGTGAGCTATGATGCCACTTCACTCTACCAAGGGCGACAAGTGAGACTCTGTCTCAAAAAGAAAGGTATCTGCCCACGCATATTTACTGGAACACTACTCATTAATAGCCAAAATTTGGAATCAACCTAGGGGCCATCAACAAATGAATGAATAAAGAAATTGTGGTACATAGACACAATATTATATAGCCACAAAAAGGAATGAAATCCTGCCATTTTCTAACAACATAGATGGAACTGGACAACACTAAATTATGTAGTTTCCGTAAGCCAAGCACAGAAAGACAAATCTCACATGTTCTCACTCATTTGTAGGTGCTAAATATTAAAAACAATTGACCTCATGGAGAGAAGAGAGCAGAATGATGGTTACCAGAGGCTGGTAAGGTTTGGTGCACCTGCTAAGCTGGCCACTGTTGAGGTTGAGGGAGGAACATTGCCTGAACCCAGGAGTTTGAGACTACAATGAGCTATGATCACACCACTGCATTCTAGTCTGACTGATAAAACAAGATACTTTCTCAAAAAAAAAAAAATAAGCATACAGTCAGCTTTTTTTTTTTAATCCTTATATTTATTTACCCAACAAAGATTTACAGACACTGTACTAAGCACGAGGAATGTATAGAGGAGTAAACAAGAGATTAAAATCTCTGACCTCATAGAATTTTTTTATTATTATTATTTTTTGCAGTTTTTTTGGCTGGGGCTGGGTTTGAACCTGTCACCTCCACCATATGGGGCTGGCGCCTTACTCCCTTGAGCCACAGGAGCCACCCAACCTCATAGAATTTACATGACATTATCCTGTAATCCTGGCACTCTGGGAGCCCGATTGCTTGAGCTCAAGAGTTAAGACCAGCCTGAGCAACAAACAGCAAGACCCTGTTAAAATAGAAAAACAAGCTGGGTGTTGTGGCGGGCCCCTATTGTACCAGCTATTTGTGACGCTGAGGCAAGAGGATCGCTTAAGCCTAGGAGTTTGAGGTTGCTACGAGCTATGATGACATCATGGCATTCAACCCCAGGGCAACAGAGTGAGACTCTCCTCAAAAAAAAAAAAAAAAAAAAAAAACAAGAAACTATCACTGTGCCATCCTAACGAGCAAGATAAGTTAAATATTTTCTTTTCTTTAAGTAAAATGATTTTTAGAAATTTCAAGTACATCTAAGCGCCATCAGAAAGTAAACAGCATTGGGTAGCACCTATGGCTCAGTGAGTAGAGCACCAGCCCTATATACGGAGGGAGGAGGGTTCAAACCCAGCCCCAGCCAAACTGCAACAAAAAAAAATAGCCAGGCATTGTGGCGGGTGCTTGTAGTCCCAGCTCCTCCAGAGGTTGAGACAAGAGAATCGCCTAAGCTCAAGAGCTGGAGTTTGCTGTGATCAGTGTGACACACCAAGGCACTCTACCCAGAGCAAATAAAGTGAGACTCTGTCTCTAAAAAAAAAAAAGAAAAGAAAGAAAGGAAACAGCATCTAGCACTTGGAAGGAACCCTTTAATAAATAATTATGAAACAAAATTAAGAAACTGTGACTGAGGTATTAGGGAAGCAGGAAAACTTCTTTTCACTGATAACTCCTTTGCACTTTTTCAATTTTGCACCAGCTTTCAGTTTTGGGCCCAGAGAAGACCAAGATACAACTTTCTTAACCCATCCCAAATCTGGGTTCGTCCACCATGTACCTTACATTCTACCCGAAAAAGTTCAAAGTTGGCTGGGCGCAGTGGGCTCCCACCTGTAATCTGGGCACTCTGGAAGACCAAGGTAGGTGGATGACCTGAGCTCAACAGGTTCGAGACCAGCCTGAGCCAGAGCAAGACCTCGTCTCTTGAGGTTGCTGTGAGTTATGATGCCATAGCACTCTACCAAAGGCAACAAAGTGAGACTCTGTCTCAAAAAAAAAGTTCAAAGTTATGTACCTGAGGTGTACCAGTAGTCAAGTTGGTCCCACATCTGCTCTGGCCCCCAGGATCAGCCAGCCCCCTGGGTCTATCTCCGAAAAAGGTTGGTGATGACATCGCCATGGCAACCAGTGAGTGTTAAGGGTTTGAAGATTACATTGAAATTCAGGCTCTGCGCCTGTGGCTTAAGTGACTGAGGCGCCAGCCACATATGCCTAAGGTGGAGGGTTCGAATCCAGCCCAGGCCCGCCAAATAACAATGACAGCTGCAACCAAAAAATAGCCGGGTGTTGTGGCAGGCGCCTGTGGTCCCAGCTACTTGGGAGGCGGAGGCAGGAGACTCGCTTGAGCCCAGGAGTTGGAGGTTGCTGTGAGCTATGCCACGCCACTCTACCCAGGGGGACAGCTTGAGGCTCTGTCTCAAAAAAAAAAAAGAAAAGAAAAGAAATTGATTATTCAGAAAGAAAGGCCCAGATTGTAGCAGTACCTTCTGCCTCTACCTTGATCATCCAAGCCTTCAAGGAACCATCAAGAAACAGAAGAACATCAAACACAAGGGAAACAACACTTTTGATGAAATATACTGCCAGGCAGATGCAGCACCGATCTCTCACCAAAGAACTCTCTGGAACTATTAAAGAGATCCTGGGAACTCCCAGTCTGTAGGTTGCAATGTGGATGGCCTCCACCCTCATGACATCTTAGATGACATCAACAGTGGTGCAGCAGAATGCTCAGCTAGTAAAAAGGTACAAAGGAAAATATTTCAATGAGGGGTCATTTGACAACCCCCCCAAAAAATTTGTGCCATATACCATCCATTTTTATATATGTACATATGTATAGATAGATACATAATTTTTTTTTCTGAGACAGAGTATCACTCTATTGCCCCAGTCCTGAGTGCTGTGGCATCACAGTCCACAACAACCTCAAACACCTGGGCTCAAATGATCCTCTTGCTTCAGCCTATCAAGTAGCTGGGACTACAGGCATCCACCACCATGCCCAGCTAGCTTTTCTATTTTTGGTTGACACGAGGTCTTGCTCTTGCTCAGGCTGGTCTTGAACTCCTGAGCTCAAGTGATCCACCCACCTCAGCCTCCCAGAGTGCTAGGATTACAGGTGTGAGCCACCGCACCCAGTCCATCCATTTGTGTTTTTAATAAATAATTTAAGTCCATTGGATAGAATAAATGAATGAAAAATTTCTTCTCCAAAAACTTCAGTCTCAAGAAATATAGGTAACTTAGGGTGGGCACAGTGGCTCACACCTGTAATCGTAGCACTCTGGGAGGCCAAGAGTGGATTGCCCTGACCTCACAGTTTCAAGACCAGCCTGAACAAGAGCAAGACCCATCTCTAAAAATAGCCAAATGTGGCAGGCACCTGTAGTCCCAGCTACTTGGGAGGCTGAAGCAAAAGAATCATTTGAGCCCAAGAGTTTGAGGTTGCTGTGAATTATGACACCACGCCCTCCACCGAGGGCGACAAAATAAAACTGTCTCAAAAAAAAAAAAAAAAAAAAAGGAAGAAAGAAAAGAAAAAGGAAATATAGGTAACTAACCTAAATTTTCACAGACAATTCTTCTTAGGGAGGCTATGAGAAGTACAGAATACTGGTAAATATGTGCTGGAACTGATAATTTTTCAAAACTTTTCAATGAAAACCTAAATTTAGTTTAAAATAACTGGCCAAAAGTATCCAACTGAGCCTATCCTGCACAGATAAGCCTAAACAGGCAAGAGGTTTACTTCTCACTCCATCTCAATTTCGGGGAAATGTGGCTAAGTATTCAAAATCTGGTTCCCATCTCTCTGAAGAGCCTAATTCTAAGATGAAATGAGTGGCCAGAAACTCCTCGTCTACCATGGATCATACACCTGTGTAAACAGAAATATGTTCTTTAGGTGACTCCATCGTGGCTCATCCAATAGTTTTGTACTAGCCTCTGGGATTCTATTCCGAACAAATCCAAAGAAGGTAATTCAGCCAAGACCACTGAGGCTTTTCAAAGACTCTACCTAGGGCTCAGCGCCTGTGGCTCAAGTGGCTAAGGCGCCAGCCACATACACCTAAGGTGGCGGGTTCGAATCCAGCCCGAGCCTGCCAAACAACAATGATGGCTGCAACCAAAAAAATAGCCAGGCACTGTGGCGGGTGCCTATAGTCCCAGCTACTTGGGAGGCAGAGGCAGGAGACTCGCTTGAGCCCAGGAGTTGGAGGTTGCTGTGAGCTGTGATGCCATGACACTCTACCCAGGGAGACAGCTTGAGGCTCTGTCTCAAAAAAACAAGACTCTACCTAGGCCACATATTTATCAATGATCTATTACATTAAGACAAAAGCCCATGAGGAATGTATATAATTTTCATCTTCTGGATGTTATCAGTCATCCACAAAACAATATGACTATACTAGGAGCAGCCAGGGACTTACTTGATAGGAGAGATCATTTACCTAGGGAACATGCATAGCTGAGACTAGAAACTAGAACCAAATTAAGAGGACCCTAGGTAAGTAGTTCTCTTTATCTTCACCTGTGTCATCAAGATATGTCATCTTGGTGACCAGTTCTCTTAATGAGTTAAAAGATGGTACCATCCCTGAAATTGGTAATACGAGGAATCTAAGAAAAGTACTTTCAGGCTAGGCACAGTGGTTCACACCTGTAATCCTTACACTCTGGGAGGCTGGGACAGGTGGATTGCCTAAGCTCACAGGTTCAAAACCAGCCTAAGCAAGAGTCAGACCTCCATCTCTAAAAATACCCAGGTGGGCTCGGAGCCTGTGGCTCAACTGGCTAAGGCGCCAGCCACGTACACCTAAGGTGGCGGTTCGAATCCAGCCCGGGCCCACCAAACAACAATGATGGCTGCAACCAAAAAAAAAAAAAAAAAAATGGCTGGGCATTGTGGCGGGCGTCTGTGGTCCCAGCTACTTGGGAGGCGGAGGCAGGAAACTCGCTTGAGCCCAGGAGTTGGAGATTGCTATGAGCGGTGATGCCATGGCACTCTACCCAGGGGGATAGCTTGAGGCTCTGTCTCAAAAAAAATAAAAATAAAAATAAAAATACCCAGGTGTTGTGGCAGGAGACAGGCCCTGACCTGGGAGGCTGAGGCAGGAGAATCACCTGAACCCAAGAATTTGAGGTTGCTGTGAGCTATGACAACACAACACTCTACCAAGGGTGACAAAGTGAGAGTCAGTCTCAGAAAAATTAAAAGAAAGAAAAAAGAAAGGTTCCTTCAAAGATAGACCAGAGCAGCCCAACAGAACAAAAGGGTAAGTACCTATATTCCCTGGGAGTTAGCTAGATACAGTGACACAAGAAAACTATGTAAGACAAACTATTTTTATGGTCACTAAATCTGGACTTACTTTTTTCCTTTTTTAATTCCTTGATACTACATCTCAATCATGCCAAGGAGATTTTAAAGCAAAGCAGTGGACACATACAGCACTGCAGGTATGTGGCAGTGGTGACAGAGTGACATAATACCACGAGATAGGTAAAATATAGCGTTCCTCCCTACTTGGAAATGCTTCCTTTTATCATGACATCTCACATTTGATTTGTCTTACTAGAAAGGATAAATATCTTAGACTTTAATTGGTAGGTACGTATATCTCAGTTCTCTAATAAAAGAGCAAGTGCTCAGAGGGCAAAGGCAATGTTTTCTATGATCACAGGAGACACGGTAGAGATAAGTGAGAGTAGGGCTATACCTGGATTCTACTTCCCACTCCCCAACTAACTACCAATAAGACGCTGGGAAAATAAGGGTGGAGGAAGAAATACAGAAAAAAAGCCATGAATCTAACAGATAACTGGTCTAAATAACTTTAACAGGCCCTTAAAACGCAAAATTCTAGCACAGTGGCTCACGCCTGTGATCCCAGCACTTGAGAGGCTGAGGCGGGTGGATTGCCTGAGCCCATGGGTTCAAAACTAGCCTGAGCCAGAGCGAGACTTCGTGCTTAAAAAATAGCTGGGCATTGTGGTGGGCACCTATAATCCCAGCTACTTGGGAGGCTGAGGCAAGAGGATCACTTAAGCCCAAGAGTTTGAGGTTGCTGCAAGCTATGACACCACAGCACTCTACTGGGGTCTCACCCTGGCTCAGGCTGGTCTGGAACCCATGAGCTCAGGCAATCCACCTGCCTCGGCCTCCCAAGTGCTGGGATTATAGGCATGAGCCATGGCGCCTAGTACAGCATGAGTTTTTAAAAACATAAATCAGATGTCAGTGCTCTACTTTGATACTCTTTAATGTCAACCTCCTGCTTCATACCATAAAATGGCCTAGAAGACATAGAGTCTAGGTCCTGGACAATCTGGCTCCCTGCCTGTCTGGCCTCACCCTTGCCATCCACCCCCTTGTTTACTAAGGCACCATGGTGCCATGACTTTGCATCAGATCCTTCCCTAAACCAAGCTCATTTCTGCTACAAGGTCTTTGCATTTGCCATTCTTTCTACATGGAATGTTGTCTTCCAAATCTTCTCAGGCTAGCTTTTTCTCATCATTCAGGTCTCTATCTTGGAAAGGTCATCCTTGACCAACCTATCTGAAACAGCATCCCTCCCCCAAACATTCTCTATTGCATTTATTTTCTTCATAGTATTTACCACTACATAAAGTGACAAGTAAGCTTCAGGAAGGTAGGTACTTTTATTTCTCTTGTTCAGTGGAGTACTCCAGAGTCTAAAATAGAACCTGATAAAAAATCTGCAACAAATAAATATGTGTTGAATAAATGAATGAAAAAGGGAAAGGTTTATCTCTGTGCAGAAATATCTGAAATGCTTTTTTTTTTTTACACAATTACAGAGTCTCTGGTGAGTAGAGCACATATCTTTTTCTTTTCAAAGCATCCATTTTGTTCTCTTTTATGCCATGAACTAGAAAACATTAGCCAGATTGATGCTTGGAAGATGAAAACAGCACTTCTGGCACAAAAATAACTAGTCTGGGCACCCCTGGCTTGGGCCAGATCTATGACTTTCTAGGGAGCTGGCAGCAAAATCAAAATGTTAAAATAAACATCTTTGATGTTGAAAGTGCAATACTGGTATTTTGACTCTGGAGAAACTATTTCTAATCAGACTTAGCCCTTCGCAAAGTTTCAGCAAAGTTTAGCAACCCCATCACAACTATATCAAAATAAACTTATGGTCATCTTTCAAAAATGACTTTTTTTTTTTTATGAGCACTATAAACCAGCACAAATGACTTCTATTTTTTTTTTTTAATCAAGGAGATACAGTCTTGAGTGTAAAATGAAGATGCCTTACCAACAATGATGTCTAGATTGCAGGGACTCTCTTCCTCAAACTGCATCTAATGTAAATCTTGTTTTCTTTATAACGTAATTCTCTCTTCCACTTACCAGTGAGTCTTTCAACGAAGTTTTCAGCATTGTAACAGACAAAACCATCATCTCATCTGCTTCATTAAACTCTTCCTTACAGGTGAAAATAATGCTTTTCGCTCACTTTGAGTTGTTTTCCTCATGGAACCAAGTTTGCACAAAATCACACAACACATAGATGTTCCGGGCAGGTCAGTATTTGGAATGGGGTTATGGGGCGAAATGTGTTCACAGTGTAATATTTAAAGTTAAGAATCGTGACTTTGGCCTTCTGAAGTAACACATTCCACACACAACAGCAAATGTATTATATAGAAACATTTCTACATATTCTCCACAGAATGTAAGAGAATCTCTGGAGAAAAGACTGAACTCAAACTGTTCCATCAACACAACAAAAATTGCTTTTAATTGCTTGAAAATTCAAGGCAGCCCAAAGCAAAAGCCATTGTTAGTTTTCATTAGACACCTCTCGTAAATGTTTTTATTAAAAAAAGTTTAACTAATGAAAACGTATGCTTTAAAAATGCTAATTTCATAAGATTTGCCAGCCCTTACCCCATAGGAATTAAACCCAACTCTCTCAAAGTATCACCTAAAATGGTAGCAAACTTACTTCTTTTTCCACCTCCTTCACATAGGAAAAGCAAACTTTATTCTTTTTTTATTTTATTTTATTTTTGAGACAATCTCACTTTATCACCCTCGGTAGAGTGCTGTGGTGTCCCAGCTCACAGCAACCTCCAACTCTTGGGCTTAAGCGATTCTCTTGCCTCAGCCTCCCGAGTGACTGGGACTACAGGCACCCGCCACAACGCCGGCTATTTTTTTGTTATAGTTTGGCCAGGGCCAGGTTCGAACCTGCCACTCTCGGCATATGGGGCCGGTGCTCTACCCGCTGAGCCACAGGTGTCTTCGCAAACTTTATTTTTAACCATGATAGTATATCATCAGGATGGCACCTACCTACATAACACTAATGGTATATGTAGTCATGAACTGTGCTCAAAAAGAGAGACTAGGTCTTACTCATCTTTGCTACTACAGCACCTGAGGACAATGACGACAATGACGATAACATTCCATGTTTATTACATGCCCAGGACTGCTCTAAGAGCTGTACACATATCATCTTATTTAATCTTCACAACACCCAAACCTGTGAGGTAAGTATTACCGCCATCCCATTTTACAGATAAGGACATCCAAGCATGAGAAGTTAAATAATTTCCCATGGCCCAAGATCACCCAAATAGTAAGCAAGAAAGGATTCAAACCCTGGCAGCCTTATCCCGTAAGCTGAAAGTCTTACCACAAACCAGTGAAAGGCCACCTTTGATACACACACACACACACACACACACACATATGTATACGTACATATACATATATATAGTCTTAAAGTATTTGATCAAAGGCTTTTATAGTCATGCATACATTAAAACTGTATACAAAATATCTTTACTCTTTGCCCCCATTGGTCCCACTAATCAAGTTGTAATTAGGCACAGGCAACAACAGACTACAAGCAATTTGAATGCAAAAAATCTTTTTAAATCTCTTTAATACTTTATAGTGTCCCACCAAAAATAAAGCCAGAGAATCTCAGGCTAAGGTTCCTCCAATAAAAGGAAATCAAAGCAGGTAGGACAGGGATAGTCAGGGTGAGCTGCTGACCAGACTATGTCACAGATGAATATTCTCTCCTGTTAACTGGTCTGCAGTGATGCTCTCAGCACTGCAGTGCTGCCAGGGAGTCTGAAGTCTGAGCTCATGAACGCTGTGCTGCAAAACTAACCAACAACTATATAGGAAAATAATTCCTTTTCTCTACTGATTTTATTCAGACCCCAGTCCTACTCTAGGTTTGAGAGTTCAAAATTGGGAAAGGGCCAGCTTAACCACTTACTGGATGAATTGCAGTAGCCGAGTCAATAAATGAAGTTTATTTTAGCCTCTCAGTCCTTGGAATGGGTAATATGTGTAAGAAAGGGGAATTATAATTATTTCTCTGATGTACAGAAAATACCTGTTATCTAACCACCTTAAGCCAATGCCAGTATCATGTGAATTAAACTTCCTGATTATACATATGGTTATAAGAAAACCCAGACTATTCAGTGACCTACAAAAGAAAAGGGGGGAGGAGGAATCACACACCTCAGAAAGAGAAACAAATGAAAAGAGATGGGAAAAAATTAACTTTCTTTGGTTCCAACTGACCTGACTGCAGAAGTAAGATAAATGCCGCAGTGCATGGGGAGAAAGATCTATCTACCTGAGTTAACCGAAGCAGCAGCTTCTGCAACTTCTAATACCTATGCAGACTTCTCTGCCATTATATAACCAAACCATAGCCTTAATAGGCCATCGTGCTGTATGTCAACAGCTGTTAGGTACATCTAAGCTGTCAGTATTTGAGAACTCCTTCCAAAGTGGATTGAGATAAGCCTGGAGCAGGCCAAAATGTGCTCATGGTTCACCCAAAGCACATGACAACTCCTTGTGAATTAAGCTTCACTCGTGTCATCAGAGTAATTTAAGCAGCAAAAGATGGAGCACTTATAACTGTAACTGGGAAACTGCACACCGCCACAGAGACACACATGAATGCTAGTGTGGTTCCTTCACACATGCAACTCATTGTCCAAACCATTTCAGTCTCATTCAAGACCAAGTATTTCCATACACAGGAACTGCATAACTGCACACCACAAATGATCAAAGATAAAAACCAACATAAACAGTGACACCCATTTGTAAACAAGCCAATGTTTAAAATGCTGCAGTCCTAAAGGATACCAAGGTCTTAGAGAAAAACTATGGAAAACACACATACACATACGAAAATTAGAAAGTGGGTAGACCAGCCATAATTAGGCACTGGCTTTGCTGACTACTGAAGATAGAAATGTCTCTTTTATATATAAAGCCAAGAATCAACTGTTTGCAATTACATTTACAAAAACATTCAACCCTGTCTGTCACAGTTTTTTTAATCAATATTTTGGTATGTGTATCCAAAGGCTGGAAGATTCAAAATTCCTTAAATCAGAGACCATAAACCAGGCAGCCTTTAAGTTCGGAGTCTACCTCACAGAAGTTAAAGCAAAATAATCACAGGAGCACATTAGAAGAGGGGGGGAGGGGGGAAAAAAAAGGAAATACCAAAAAGGAACAAGGCATATTGTTTGTAAATATAAATTTGGCTTGGCCGGTAGTAAACAGGACTGGTGTTTACTACCCTCAGGAATGAGGAGATAACACCAGAATCTTGGCTCAGTCAACTCCCTCTCAGGGTCTGAGGATGTCAGGGAGCCCCAGACTTCAGTATCTCCTTCAGCTCTGACCTGCACACTTGAGGCCCTCTGATAACAACTGACAAAAAGGCAGAAGGGGGACCTCCAGAGGAAGTGAAACTGACCAATCAATCCTCCACAGCCACCCACTCTTGCCACCCTGGTAAGAAGGGCCCCTGGTAGGCTTTGACAGAAAAGGGAGGCAGAAAGGAACTTTAGGTTGCAAGTGGGCAGGAGAGCAGACCTAGATAAGTCACTGGTTTCTAAAAACAAGCCCCTGCCAGAAAAGCAAAAACAAGGTAGGTGATGATAAACCAGAGGCCAGGCTGAGGAGGTGAGGGGAATTGATGTGGCTTTGGTAGGAAGCGGCAGCAGCTATAAGGGTTCTTCATCCCTCAGGAAGGGGTGAGGGAAAACGCCAACTGCAGTTCCAAATGTAATGAATGACTACATTAAAAGTATTCATTCAAGGCAGATATTGACCAGGAGAAAATTGGGGAGTAAAAATGGACTTTGTGGGTTCCATCCACCAAACTGAAAGATTCCCCCTGATGTCTTAGATTCCAATAATCCCAAGGGAAGGAAGCTACATGAAAGTACTACCCATGTTTCTTCCCAAAAAAGAATTTTATATGGATACATATATGGCTTCCTAATTGACCTTGGCCAATTCCACTACTACAGCTCCTCAAATCCCTTGGGAACCAAAGGGCCCCATTTGTAATCCTCCAGTGTCTGGGTTCTTCAGCTTACCCCCCAGCACTGAAAGCCCACCTGGGTTCTACAAAGCCCACAATTCCTGACCTCCAACAACCAAAAATAACCAGCACTCAGCTCTCCCAAATTGTTTAACCCCTGATTACCTACTGCCACCATAACCCTGCATCTCCCACCAGGGCCTCTGGCTCCTTCCTGGGGACAAGCAAGGCAATTTCTCCCCTTTTGGGCAATTTCCCCATTCTCTTCATTGCCTCCTCCAATAACAGTGTCTTTCCTCAGGCTCCTACTGGCACCATCTATCAGTCTTAGATGATCAGATGCAGATTCCTACCTCTGTCTTAAGGCACCCCCAGGTTCCTCAGACCTCCCAGTACTCTACAGGGCCACACACACCCCCGTCCGTGCCCCAGCCGGCCTGGTGCCCCTCATAAGCTCAGGTCTGCCAGTTTCCCTGCCCCTAACCTCCTGGTCCACGTTTCATATGCCCCTGCCCTCATTCCCTTAGGATTTCCTAATTGCTAGTTCCAGAGTCTTCTTGGCTTACAGTCTACCGGCCCCATGAGAGTTCAGCCCCTTCTCCCCAGTCATCCCTTCTTCTAACCTTCTACACAGCCCTGAGGACCCCCTCCCCAAGCCTGGTTCCTCAGGTCCCCGGGTCCCGGTGCTCTGTGGCCCCCCTTCGCCTTGTGCTGCAGAGTTTCCCTTCCTCAGGTCCCCGGTGTCCCTACCTTCTCACTCTGCACACAGCCCAGACAGCCTGCTCCCCGTCTCCCCGGCCCCCAACGCTCCCCAACACGCTGAGCCCACTCGCTGCGCCCGACCCCTCAGCCTCGAGGGTCGCAGACCTTTCCCGGCCCCGCCACACTCGGAGGGACGGTCCCGGGCTGCGCAGCCCCCCGGCCTCCCGGTCCCCCGGCGCCAGTACCTTGGCCTTGGTGACGAGGTGCGTGGCCCGCTTGACCACAGCGAAGTTGCCCTTGCCGATGGTGCGGTCGATCTCGTAGTACCCGATGCGGGCGGGCATTGGTCCGCGGGAGGCCGGGGCTGGGGGACGCGGCGGGCCAGCCGCCGGGGACACAGCAGCGGGGGCAGCCGGGGGACCGGGGGCGGGAGGAGGCAGCAGGCGGCCCGCCGGCCCGGCTCCCCCTGTCCCGGCCCCGGCAGCCCCGCCAGCTCCACTCGCAGCCGCCGCCGCCATCTTGTTGTGCAGTGAAACCTCCGGGGCCGCGGGGAGCCGGCTCGGGGGGAGGGGAGGGGGCGGGGGGGGCGGGAAAGGGAGGGGGGGCCTGACGGACGTCACTCCGGGGGGCGGAGCGCCCGCGCCGCCAGGCGCCCGGCGCCATGGCAACCGCGCGTCACGTGCCGACGCGCGTCACTGCCCAGAGCCATGGCAACCGTGACCTCACCGGAGAGCTCGACCTTCCCGCGTGGGCCCCGGTTCCTCGGGCGCTGGCTCCCGGGTGCCCCCCTCTGGGGACAGGCAGTGGGAAGCTCAAGGGCGCCAGCAACGTGGAGGCCAACGCAGCGTTTCCCGAGTCCGGGGTGCAGGATGCCCGACCCCTAGAATCGCCGGGGTGACCTCTGCTTTGACCTGTGTCCCAGTTCAACAATCATCCAACCTCCCTTAACAAAAAAAAAATGTTTCCTCGTCACCAAAAATACCAGCCTTGTCCCACTTTAGCCCTTGAGGCCACAAAGGCAGGAATAGCTACAGTATTTAAGCAACTGTAACCAAGTTAGTAGCAAGGCAGGGGAATTCTTCAGTAAAATTCCTTCCTCTTACAAAATCCAGCTCAGCCTGTACGATCAATCTAATTATTACCAAATATAGGTGAATACAGAAACTAGGATTTGCGTGTTCAAGGGCAGAGAAGCCCAAACACGCCCTCCAGTCATGGGGGTGGGTGGGGGCCCAGAGAAGGTGCGTCACTTTCCTTCCTTCCACCCCCGTTTCTGAACAGTTCTGTAGTTGAACTTGTGTCAGAACGCCCGCAGACTTGTTCTGTTGCTTTCTAACCCTGATGAAGCTGTGGTACACGTTGTCCAGTAAGCCACCTCTTGTTTAAAGACGTGCAGCCCGCTAAGAAAAGTAAGTCAATAATAAAGTAAAATTTCCATCCTAGTGGACTAGTGACTCTCAAAAGACCTTAAGGGTGATTAAATTAATAGCTCCAGCAATAAAACTTATTTCCCTTTTTCTTCCCTCCTCTATTATCCAGCATCCCTCTTGGGCAGGCTAGAGGGGAAGGAGGGAAGATTGTGAGCAAACTGATGATACAATGTATTCCTTCAGTCTTGTGCTGATCCATCCACATTTGTGTCTCTCTTAAGGGCAGAAACCTAGTGTCAGGTCACTGCAAGTACTGTGTTAAAAACTGACAGCGCAGTTGGCACCTGTGGCTCAAGGAGTAGGGCACCAGCCCCATATCCCAGAGGTGGTGGGTTCAAACCCAGCCCTGGCCAAAAACTGCAAAAATTAATAAATAAAATAAAGGAACCTATCTAAAAACTGACACCTAGGGCAGGATAACCTTTAATAAGGAGAACATATGTTTCTTTTCTTTGATCAAAGATATTTCCTAGTGCTCTGATTCCCTTTCTGACTATAAATAATGGCCAGGGCAAGGAAGCAACAGAGGGGTCATCCCAAAATTGTCTTGGAACTATTCCCTGGTGGGTGTTCCAAATTGCCAACATAATTAACACTAAATGACTGACTTACTAGCAAATATGGATAAGGATGAAATGGCCTCAGCTTCTTGCACTGGTTAAGCTCTTTCATCAGTTTAGCTCATGCCATCCCCAATAAATGATGGACTGTGGCCAGCGTCTCTTATCACTTTATGACCTTACCTGCCTCTAGCAGGGACCGTAGCTTTGCTGCTGCATCCCAGGGCTCCACTTTTATCATCACACTGGATCTCAACAGAAACCATAGCTAGGTGGTAAAGCAAAGAAAAATAATCTGTCACTCTGGATACTGTAGGACCAACTCTGAAACCATTCTCACTAATGATGAAGTGTCCTCCATTCATGAAGATAATTTGGACATCAAGTACCGCAACTTTTTCCACTTTCTGGAGGGTATCAGAAACAAAGACCCCTCTGGGGAGGATCTAGAAAATGGAGCATTGTGGCAGGGCGTGGTGACTCAGGTCTGTAATTCCGGCACTTAAGAAGGCTAGAGGGGGGCAGCGCCTGTGGCTCAAGGAGTAGGGCTCTGGCCCCATATGCCAGAGGTGGGTTCAAACCTGGACCAGGCCAAAAACTGCAACAACAACAACAACAACAAAAAGAAGGCTAAAGGATCACTTGAGGCCAGGACTTGGAGACCAGCCTGGGCAACAGAATGAGACCCATCTCCACAAAAACTTCTAAAAATTAGCTGGATGTAGTAGTGGTGCTGTGTGCCTGTGATCCTAACTACTTGTGAAGCTGAGCCAGGAAGATTAGGCTCAGGAGTTGAAGTTGCAGCGAGCTATGATTATACCACTGCATTCCAGCCTGAGCAACAGAGTGAGAACCTGCCTCAAAAACAGAAAAAGAAAACAGAAAGGAGAAAAGAAAATGTAGCATGGCTCTAATTTCCAAAGAGAAGAGGAAGATTGCTCTTAACCCTTAATGATGACCAGATGTGTGCTGTGTGTTATGTCATTTATGCCCCCTCCCTATATGGACTGAGGATAGTGGGTGAGGTGTCCTATAGAAACTTGGTAAAAACTTGCTGGAGATCTCCCTGAAGAGTCCTCTTTGGTGAGAAGAATATATTATTAGAAAATTGAGGCTCGGCGCCTGTGGCTCAAGTGGCTAAGGTGCCAGCCACATACACCTAAGGTGGCAGGTTCAAATCCAGCCCTGGCCCACCAAACAACAATGACGGCTGCAACCAAAAAATAGCCGGGCATTGTGGCAGGTGCCTGTGGTCCCAGCTATTTGGGAGGTTGAGGCAGGAGACTCTTTTGAGCCCAGGAGTTGGAAGTTGCTGTGAGCTGTGATAGCACAGCGCTCTACCCAGGGAGCCAGCTTGAGGCTCTGTCTCAAAAAAAAAAAAAAAAAATAGAAAATTGGCCAAGCCTAAGCAAAAGTGAGACCCCTTCCCTACTAAAAATAGAAAAACTAGCCAGGCATTGTGGGAGGTGCCTGTAGTCCTACCTACTTGGGAGACTGAGGTAAGGGGATCTTGAGCCCAGGAGTTTGAGGTTGTTGTCAGCTATGACGCCAAGGTACTCTACCCAGGCCACAGAGTGAGACTCTGTCTCAAAAAGAAAGAAAAAAAGAAAGAAGGAGGGAAGGAAGGAAGGAAATAAGAAAAGAAAACTGGGGAGAGGACTGACCAAAGAAGATTAATTAAGAAAAAAGAAAAACAGTTTAGATAAATATACTGTATCTTTAATAAAAATTTATTGGCTCAGCACCTGTGGCTCAAGTGGTTAAGGTGCCACCCACATACACCTAAGGTGGCAGGTTTGAATCCAGCCCAGGCCCACTAAACAACACTGATGGCTGCAACCAAAAAAAAAAAAAATTAGCCAGGTGTTGTGGCGGGCGCCTGTGGTCCGAGCTACTTGGGAGGCAGAGGCAGGAGACTCGCTTGAGCCCAGCAGTTAGAGGTTGCTGTGAGCTGTGATGTCACAGCACTCTACCCAGGGGGACAGCTTGAGGCTCTGTCTCAAAAAAAAAAAAATTTATTGAGTACCAAGGACTGCTAGGTTTGGGGAAACACTCAGTCAATAATGACAACAATTTGCCAGGCATTATGCTAAACTCTTTACATAAGTGAACTGAATCCTCATTACAACTCTATGAGATGAATTGTACGATTGTCCCCATTTTACTGATAAAGAAAACAAGACGCAAAGAAATTAAAGGAAGGCGCAATTAAATTGGCCCAGATCATAGAGCTGGAAAGTGGTAGAAAATAGCTGCCAATCGGCCACTATGACCATCTTGTCCTTTTCTGAAAAAGCAAAAGTGATTCAAAGATGAAAATGAGACATCGTCCTAAGTAATATCATTGTGTCTCATTTCCAGAATTTGAAAAGGGCATAAGCAAGGCATTCTTGATGGAGATGATAGAAATTTAGAAACTTCTAAAAGGGACTTAACAAAAAAAGCCTTCCCGGGACCTATAGTCTGACCTGAGAGTTTTATAAGCAGTAGAATATAACACTTAACTCTTCAACGATTTTTTTTTAAACAATTCTTTTGCTGGGGCTGGGTTTAGAACCCACCACCTCTGCATATGGGGCAGACACCCTACTTCTTTGAGCCACAGGCGCCGCCCAACTCTTTAATGATTTTAAAGGTCCTCTTATCCTGCATGCAGGGTGTTTTACCAGCAACCTCTTGAAAGAAAACTGCAGCCTCAAGATACAGCTCCATGAGACTCTCAAAGCCATGAGGACCCTGAAGAAAGTCTAGCTGTGCACTTTACATTGGCCTGATTCATGACTGCTCCGAAAAAGCGCTGAATTTATACAAGCACTCGGTTCACAAAGAACCATTATTCAGAAATTCTGTATGTCAAAAGACATCATAGAATGTGTACATGCCACTAATTCCCTGAACAAGAAAAATCATCAACTGGTTATAACTTCTGCCATGGCGTAGGAATCAGGGCACTCACTGTCACACACACATTGTCTGAAAGCTCCAGATGCCCTGGTTCTCTGGGAGAGCTGAATATGCATCTTCTCTTTGTCAGGGCTATGTTCTGCGTCACCACCTCCACTCTGTGGCTTTCGCCTTTCTTCCTCCCCTAACCAGATCAACCTAGTCATGTCCAAATGTTCCCCTGGAGTATCCAGAAGTAGGTCTGAGCAGCCAAAGATAACTACTAAGTCTCCTACTAGAAAATAGCTTGGGAAGGGGAGTTAAGAAGAGCGAAATAAGCTTTCAGTCAAGGATTTCTCTTTAGTTTGCCCACATTTTTTTCTTTGTAGTGTCATCATGAAAGCTGTTACACAAAACATAAAAATTACCCTTACTACTTCATATATACTTTGGGATGTCATTTAAGCATTTTTCAGATAATTATTAATTACCCTTTAAATCATCTAAAATATCTTTACAGACGATTTTTTAATTTTTATTATTATTTTTGTTTACTATGAATAGGTTCTTCAAGCAATTTACATCTTTTTTTTTTCCAGTTTTTGGCCAGCGCCAGGTTTGAACCCACCACCTCTGGCATATGAGGCTGGCACCCTACTCCTTGAGCCACAAGCACCACTCCAAGCAATTTACATCTTTAAAAAATTTTTTTTATTTACTATAAATAACATATGATTTTTTTTTTTGAGACAAGAGTCTCAAGCTATCACCCTGGGTAGAGTGCTGTGGTGTCACAGCTCACAGCAACCTCAAACTCTTGGGCTTAAGCGATCCTCTTGCCTCAGCCTCCCAAGTAGCTGGGACTACAGGCACTTGCCACAACACCTGGCTATTTTTTGGTTATAGTTGTCATTGTTGTTTGGCAGGCCTGGGCTGGATTTGAACCTGCCAGCTCCAGTGTATGTGGCTGGTGCCCTGGCCGCTTGAGCTACAGACGCCGAGCCATAATATATGATTTTTAACAAGTTTTTCTGCACCATTAGATATGACCGTATTATGATTCAGGATCAATGTCTTTTGCAGGCAAGTGCAGCTTTGGTTTTATTTCTAAAAATCATTGGGAAAATACATTTAGTAGAGAAAAAATATTCACCCAGGACAACTTTTTTCACAAAAGTAAACATTTCAGCTCAGCACCTGTGGCTTATGTGGTTAAGGCGCCAGCCACATACACCTAAGGTGGCGGGTTCGAATCCAGCCCAGACCCACCAAAACAACAATTTTGGCATATTTGGATCTTTTTCTTTCTCTTGAACATAGATTTCCTAAGATTCTAGGAAATCACCTTTCACAGAAAATAAAGGCATACTTCAAAGATCTACCTGGAGTGAACAGAACCTCATCTTTCCTCTTTTCCCTTCATCTTTACATCTCTCCTGACTAAAGAGCTATCTCCTCCGCAGCACCTGACTTAAGAACTGCCTCTCCGTTTTAAATGCTCACCTTCAAACAGCCTTACAAGTTTTAGAAGTCAGAGACAAACGCTATGCTTTTAAAGCAGCCTCCTTGCATTAAGGGTGGGCTTTGCTTAGGTTGTCTAACAGCCTTTCCAGCTGTTGGCTAAGAACAATTTATACTATTGGGATTGGTTTCTGCAGGTAGCCGACCTACCTTTGTTTTCTACATTTATGCCACAGTTTTCTCGGTTAAACTAGAAAAATCTGTTCTTCCCGCTTATTGAGGCCAAAAGGAACCCTCAGCCTTGGATGCAGAGACACCTGCTGGTCAATGTTCTAAACTGCATAACGCCTAACTCCCTTTTCTGTTCTACTAAGGCCTTCTAGTCCTTTCTATATTGCAGGCATTTGAAAACCACAAACCCACATCAGGAGCCAGGAAGCTGGAATCCAAATGGAAGCTGGCTCCAGGATGCTGGATTTCTTTATGGCCAAATAGAAAGTACAGTGGAGTAAGCTTACAATCATGCTTTTGGCTTAGGCAACAATCCACGTTGTGGTTTTATACCATCCAAGGATGTCACCATTTATCCCCAGAGTTCTTGTGGCATTAAAAAAAAAAAAAAATCTTTCTGAAGGATACAATTCAGGAGAAAAAAATTCTTAAGGATGAAGTTATTTCCATTTATTTTTATCTTAAAAATAATTTTATTCATCTGGCATGTTTAAGGGGCCCTCTAGCATAATGGATAAAAAGAACAAAGGTTCTACAGTTAGACCTGAGCTTTTCGTGCACTTTTCTCTGAGTCTCAGTTCCCTTCTCTGGAAAAACCTTCTTACCTCCTGAGTGTGTTAGGGGAATTGACTGTTACACATATGTAAAGGGACCCAGGTTAATCTGGTACATAGTATATATTCAAGTATTAATTTCCTCCAACTGATAGCTGGGTGTTGTGGTGGATGCCTGTAGTTCCAGCTACCTGGGAGGCTGAGACAAGAGGATGGCTTGAGCCTAAGAGTTTGAGGTTGCTGTGAGCTATGACGTCATAGCATTCTAATGAGAGTGACAAAGTGAAATTCTGTTTTGAAAAAAATAAAATTTCCTCCAACTGCCAAAAACAAGTAAACAATAACATGCTTTCGGCTCCGCGCCTGTGGCTCAATCGGCTAAGGCGCCAGCCACGTACACCTAAGGTGGCAGGTTCGAATCCCCAGCCTGGGCCCGCCAAAACAACAATGATGGCTGCAACCAAAGAATGGCCGGGCATTGTGGAGGGCGCCTGTGGTCCCAGCTACTTGGGAGGCTGAGGCAGGGGACTCGCTTGAGCCCAGGAGTTGGAGGTTGCTATGAGCTGTGAGGCCATGGCACTCTACCCAGGGGGATAGATTGAAGCTCCGTCTCAAAAAAAAAAAAAAACATGCTTTCCAAATTACTTTCAAAAGATTAGGAATGACTGGGAAGAGTATTGGGGCTGGGAAAATGAATTAACTTCAGTTAAAAGGGAAATGTTTTAGTTTGGTTTACTAATCCTTCTCAGCCTTTTGGTTTTTCTTTTTTTTAATTATTTTTTATTAAATCATAACTTTGTACATTGATGCATTTATGGGATTCAGGGTACTGCTTTGATATACAATGTGAAATGCTTACATTGAACTAAGTAACATATCCATCACAATTATACACATTTCTTAATAGTTTTGAAATGTACCATTGCATCATGCACATTAGGTGAGGTCCCCCCAGCTTCTCAGCCTTTTGGCTAAGATCAAGTACAGTTTGATTTACCAAACATGTATAGTTCAATTTTGGAAAGTTGGATATATTTGTGTTTGTCACACAACTCTGCATGTCCAATGAAAACGTTGTTATTTTCAAACTTCATAAAGTAGTTATTGTCCCCAATACAGATAGTCAAGTTACTTAACCTATCTGATGATTGGGTCACACAGCCAATAATCAATCAGTGGTGAATCTGAGAAAAAAATTCCAAGGTAGTTGATCCCCAAAACCTTTCTTTCCACACTTTAGAGTATACCATTGTGTATGGTCTGTTAAAAACAAATTTTAAAAAATGCTTTTTCCCCTCTAAAATTGTTTAAGGTGCATATGTGAAAAATACCAAAATAGTTATATCATTACTGTGTAATAATCTGCTTAAGAAATTGTGTACATTTCTAGATTCTCTGCAGAATGGAAGCATTCTATAAGATTTATAGGAACTCAGTGGGAAAGAAAAATTCAATCTCGTTCAATCCTGGGTGACATTTTTTCCCTAAAATTCATTTAAAATAATATACGTAGAGTGGCACCTGTGGCTTAAGGAGGAGGGCACCGGCCCCATATATCAGAGGTGGTGGGTTCAAAGCTAGCACCGGCCCAAAAGAAAAAAAAATGTTAGAAGGCACAAAGAGTAAGGAGGAATTACATGACCAAGAGAAGAAAGAAGAAAGCAACCCAGAGAGGTGAAGCCAACATGTGGGAGGTCTTTCTTCCCAAGGTGCTGCTGATTCTAAAGAGGCTACACTGACTGAGAAGCTGAGCTGAGCTTGTGACAGACTGAAGTGCTACAGTCTGAGAATGAGGGTAAACTGGAGGTAGCCAGTAGTGAAGGGCACAGAAAGGTTAACCATGTGGGAAAATCCAAATTACTACTGGCTGTATAAAATAATAATAACAACAATGTCTAGTGGGGTTTAAAGCCTAGAGAGACTTAAAATGCATTTAAATTGGGAGGGGAATAAATGGAGTTATGGAGTTGTAAGGTACTTCTACTGAATGAGAAATGGTAAACTTGCTAATTTAAAGTAAACTCTAATAAGTCAAGAATGCATGTTGTAATCTCTTGTAATGACTAGAAGAATAATAAAAGAATATACAACTAACAAGCTAATAGAGAGGAAAAGAGAGGAATGCACAAAGCAATCAGTTCAAAAGAAGGCAAGAAAGGAGAGAAAGAGGAACATAAACAAGCGGAACAAATAAAAAGCAAACAATAAGATGGTAGATTTAAACTCAAATATATCAGCAATTACATTAAACGTAAATGGACTAAATGTTCCCATTAAAACACACAGATTGTTAGAGGATAATAATAAAAACCAATTACATACTGCACACAAGAAACAAACCTTAATATAAAGATACAGAAAGTTTGGAAGTAAATTGATGAAAAAAATAAATAATAACCAAAAGAAAGCTGAATATCTCTGTATCGAAGTAGACTTTAAGACAAAAAGCATTACTAGAGCAAAAGAAAGACAATATGTGATAATAAAACGTTCAATTCACTAAGAAGATATATAAAGTCTAATTTTGTATGCACCAAAGAAGACAGCCCTACCAATACAGAGTAAAGCATGTAAGCAGCCCACTCTCTCAGGTTCCATGTGCTTCTGGTGATGTAAATATATTCCAGCACCCTCAGCAGGATGCCAGTGTTTAAAAACACACATTTTTCTTAAAACTCTACACAAGGCCAACTGTTTTATCTGGGGATTAGCCAAGAAGCCATGATTTTTCCTACATAGGAAGAGAGACTGTCTTAGGCTTGCTGAGAGATGACATATCTGTATGAGGTCATCTATATTAAGCCATATATGCTGCATTTAATTATCAATAAGAGGGATTTCTAAGAGTAACTTTGGCCTCCTACACTTTTTGAGCCTAATATTGGGTAAGGTGTGGCTAAACTATAATCCCATTTCAGTGTGAAGTTAGTGACATGCTGGAGTTTTCAACTTTCCTCTTAGCCACAGAATTCTGTCTTCAAATTTAACTTATGTAGGTATATTTCATAGATAAAGGCTAAGACCCAAACCTAATTAAAGTAAGGATTCTGCTACTCTAACAGTGTCCTCTTTAAGAATATTGATGAGGGGCAGTGCCTGTGGCTCAAAGGAGCAGGGCTGCTGGCCCCATATGCCGGAGGTGGCCAGTTCAAACCCAGCCCCAGCCAAAAACTGCAAAAAAAAAAAAAAATACTGATGGGACAAATTGTTGTAAGAACCAAATACCAGAACAGCTGGTAACCTAATTTTTATCAGATACACCCAGACATGTGTTTTTTATGAATGCATGCTTCTTTGCCTTGATGGCCAGGAACCTCAGAGTCACAACAATAACTATATTAGGCATTCATTTGTTTACCTCCTGGCTTCATCTTCTTTTCCTACTCTTGTTTTTTCTTTACCCTCTTTCCTCATGTATTTTTTCAAGGTCTTGTACTACATACTATATATCATTTGTTGGACCATGTCAGAACTCTTTGGAGAAAGGCAGATTACAGATTAATTAAATGAAGCCCTATTTCTCAAAGTGTTGTCCATAAAGGCATGTGTTATGGGTTGAATTGTGTCCCTTAGAAAGATGTTGAAGTCTTTTTTTTAATTATTAAATCATAACTGCATACATTAATGCATTTATGGGGTACACTGTGCTGATTTTATACACAATTTGGAATGCTTACATAAAACTGGTTAACATAACCTTCACCTCACTTACTTGTTGTGTTAAGACATTTATACTCTACTCTTAATAAATTTGACATGTACCCTTACAAGATGTTGAAGTCTTAACCCCTAGTGCCTATGAATATGACCTTGTTTGGAAATAGGGTCTTGGTAAACAATTATGTTAAGAGGAGGTCATTATGGTGGACCTTAATCTGCCTTTCTAAAAATGGCTAATTTGGGCACAAGGACAGATATGCACATAAGGGAGAATGTCATGTACAGACTGGAATTTTGCTGCCACAAGCTAAGGAACTACCAGAAACTAGGAAAGAGGACTGGAAAGACCTTTCCCTAATGCCTTCAGAGGACGGGCTCATCAACTCTTTGATCTTGGACTTCTAGCTTTGAGAACTGTGAGATAATGCATTTCCATTGTTTAAGCCACTCAGATGGTGGTACTTTGTTATGGAAGCCTTAGCAAACTAATACAGTATACCAGATGATTTTAGTTGATACAAGGCTTAATTTTTAAAAACATCAATATATTTATATTAATGAGCATTAGAAAAAAATATAACAAGTGACTCAAACATGTTGTTTTGGGCATGTTATTCCTTAGGACTAAGCTGATGTGGGTAGGTATTTTTTAAAGAAAATAATAGTGGGCCAAGTGTGGTGGCTCATGCCTGTAACCCTAGCATTCTGGGAGATGGAGGTGGGTGGATAGCTTGAGCTCAGGAGTTCAAGACCAGCCTGAGCAAGAGCCAGATCCCATCTCTATTAAAAATAGGAAAACTAGCAGGGCATTGGTTGTGGCAGGTGCCTATAGCCTCAGCCACCTGGGAGGCTGAGGCAAGAGAATCTCTTAAGCCCAAGAGTTTGAGGTCTCTGTGAGCTGAGCTAATACTACAGCACTCTACCCAGGGTGACAGTGAGATAGGACAGGACAGGATAGGAAAGGAAAGGAAATAGTAGTTTAGCTAGCCCATGAGAGGGGTGAATAGTGAATAGTTAAGAGCAGAGATTGTGTTGCCTCTTGATAAATAATGGAAGAAAAAAAAAGAGTAGAAATTCTGCCTCCCATGTTCTCAAATGCTTCTCAAAGTGGCTTCACCACTTATAGGCTGTGTGACCCTGGATAGATTCCTTAACCTGTCTGTGCCCCAGTTTCCTCAGTACAATAATGTTGACAGCAGCAGTACCTCTGGCACAGGGCTGTCTAGATGATCAAATATAAGATTAAATGTGTGGTGCTACACACTGCTTGGGAGCTAGTTCTACGCTTTGTAAGTTTTACCTCTTTTATTACTCGGATATGGAAAAAATAGTGATCATAGCACATTATGAAAGAAGGAAGTTCCAGTTAGCTCAGGAGGGTAGCTGGAAAAGGTATAGGGTCAGCACTGGGCCACTCCCACCTTTCTGAGAGATTTTGCGCAGTGGCACACTACCCCGGGTTTCATTTGTTTAACTTCTTTTGGGAGAACTTCTGAAAAAACATTTTAATTTCCTTATATAAAGTGAAGTCAGCACCAGCAGGAGAGGCTGGAGGTCTGTCAGCTCAAGTAGCAGTCAGTGGGGCTGCTGCAGGAAATGTAAAAGAAACAATGCTGCCCCATCTTCACCTGCTGTGGGAGCTCCTCTGCTGACCCAGGCTGCCATCTGGTCCCACAGCTCCTTCTCCCCCTCTCTTCCCCAGCTCCCATCTGACCAGAGCTGGGAGAGCCCAAATTTACCGGATTTTTCTGACATCTTACATGTTGTATCCTTTTCTTGACTCCTATAGATCATTTCTTCATTATCTATTTCTCAATGTGACACCTTGGTGACCTTACCAGCTGCAGGGACCATGACATGCCAGCAATGGTTGCCTCCCACTCTGTCTCCCTTGGGTCCCTGGCAGGCCTCTTTCCTGGCTCTGGGATTTACCAAGAAGTCCCCAGGAACCAGCATGGTGCTGACTTTGCCCCATCAGATTCTGGCTCCTCAGGCCAGGATGCGCTGTTTGTCCACAGTTCCTGGGTCACTCCTGACTATAGCAGGTTGCAGATCAGAGACCTGCCACAGGGGTCTCAGCACTGTGGGCTTATGCATGCACAGATCCCAGCTCTGGGAACCTGGGTTGCCTGAGTTTCCTTTGCTAATGACATTGCTAATGACACAGACTCAGGTCCTATCCCAGGGCTTTAGACAGTTTTCTGTTGTTTTTAACAGAATACTTGAAACCAAGTAATGTATAAGGAAAATAAATTTCTTTATGGTTATGGAGGCTGAGAAGTCCAAGATCAAGGGGCTACATCTGGGGAGGGCCTCCTTCTTGGTGGTGCTGGGTATTACGTGGAGAGGGGGCTGAGCATGCTAGCTCAGATGTTTCTTCTTCTTCTTACAAAGCCACCAGTCCCCCTCCGGTGATAACCCATCAACCCATTAATCCATGAATGGATTAACTTGTTAACAAGGGCAGAGCGTACATGATCCAATCACTCATTAAAGGCCTCACCTCTCTCTCTCTCTCTTTTTTTTTTTTTTTTTTGAGACAGAGTCTCACTCTGTGTCCTTGGTAGAGTGCCATGGCATAATAGCTCACAGCAACCTCAAACTCTTGGACTCAAGTGATCTCCTTGCTTCAACCTCCTGAGTAGCTGGGATTACAGGCGCCTGCTATAATGCTTGGCTAATTTTCCTATTTTTAGTAGAGACCAGGTCTCATTTGTGCTTAGGCTAGTCTCAAACTCCAACCTTAGGCAACCCACTGGCCTTGGCCTTCCAGAGTACTAGTATTACAGGTATGAGCCACTGTACCTGGCTCTTTTTGTGTTTTTGAGATAGAATCTCACTCTATTGCCCAGGTTAGAGTGCAGTGGCATCAGCCTAGCTTATAGCAACCTCAGACTCCTGGGCTTAAGCAATCCTCCTGCCTCAGCTTCCCAAATAGCTAAGACTACAGGTGTCCACTACCACTCCTGGCTAATTATTCTATTCTTAGTAGAAAAGGGTGTCTCACTCATGCTCAGGCTTGTCTCAAACTCCTGAGCTTAAGCAGTCCACCTGCCTCAGCCTTCCAGAGTGTCAGAATTACAGGCATGAGCCACTGTACCTGGCTAAAGCCTCACCTCTCAATCCTGCCACTTAGAGATTAAATTTTGACCTGAGTTTTGGAGGGAACAAATATTTAAGTGATAGCACCTAGCTATGTGACAAGCCAGGGTCCCTCTTCACTGCAGGATCCCCCTATCACTCTACATCGGTGGTTCTCAACCTTCTTAATGCCACAGCCCTTTAATACAGCATGCAGCAACCCACAGGTTGAGAAGTGCTACTCTAAATTGTTTAGGATAAAAAGTCACACCTAGTCTTTTACCTGTAACCTGACTCCTCAACAGACCAAATTATTGTCTAATTCCATCCACTGGTAACGTTCAGAGACTGAGGCACTACCCTCTCCACCCTGAACAACCTGCCTCGTCCCTAGTCACCTCGTGTCTACCCTGGCTCCCAACGGACAAGGTTCCTTGTGCCAGCCCCTGATACAAAAGCCTTAGCTGCCACTTTCCAGTCTATTACCACTTTCCAGCTGTGTGAATCACCTGCTCTATGCCTTGGAGAACCTACCTCAAAAGAAAGCTGCAAGGATTATGGGAGATGATAAACATAAAAGCTTATAATGGTGGCTAGCTCATGGCAAGTGCTCAATAAATGTAACTCTCATTTCATTAAAAGAATCTTTCACCATAAACTCTTTTGTACCTTCAGAATCTCATACTATTTGCATGTATTATTACCCATATAAAGTAAGCAAATCAATTTGAAAATAAAACAAAATAAAAGAAATGTTCAAGTATAAGCACATCTCAGTTGTAGAATCAGAAAGCAACTGTGATGGTTAATTTTATGTATCAACTTGACTGGGCCACAGGGATCCTAGATATTTGGTCAAGCATCATTCTGAGTGTTTCTAAAAGGGCATTTTGAGATGAGATTAACATATTAATCGGTTGAGTAAAGCAGATTGCCCTCCACAAGTGAGTGGGCCTTATCCAATTAGTTGAAGGCCTGAATAGAATAAAAGGATCAACTCTTTCTCAAGTAAGAGAGACTTCTCCCTTGCAGACTGCCTTTGAACTTCATCTGACAGCCTTTGAACTGGAACATCAGCTCCTCCTGGGTCTCTACCCTGCTGACACACCGTGGAGATTGGACTTGCCAGCCTCCATAATTTTGTGAGCCAATTCCTTATGATAATCTCTTTCTCTTTATATATACATACACTCTTGGTTCTGTTTCTCTGGAGAACCCTTATACATTTACTAAAGGTCAGCTCAGCCCTTAGTGAGGAAAGGTAATGGAGCGAGGCCTCCCATCACAGCACCCCTGGAGAATGACCCAGTCCTGCTCCCCTGCTCAAGAGCCCCCGAACTCTTACTGGAGCAAGTCCTCTCCTGGTCGGGGAACACAGCAGGGGGCTGGGGATTCAGGTTTGGCTCAGATTTGCTGGGAATGAAGACCTCAGCGTTGTCCTTCCGCTTTGCAGACAAATTCCTTTCTCTTTTATTACCTACAGGAAATCAATTGTTTATATGTCAGATACCGAGCGCAAGCAGGGTTGGAGCATTCTGTTCAGGCATTTGTTTATTATTATTCCTTCACTTACTCATTCAAGAAATATTTATGGAACTACTCTGTGTCCTTGCTAGTTTGGGATTAGAGATGTGAATAATGCAGACAACCAAACAAGTTTGCTGAGAGACGTGGTATGCCTAGCATGTTTTGGTAAATAAATGAAATATTCTGGGATACCCACAGGTTTTCCCGTTTTAACGTTTATGAATGGGGCCAAGTCTCCGATCAATGGGGTGTTAGGGCTAACTGGTGGCATGCCACATCAAGCAGTGGTACCACTGAGGCCATCCTGGAGTCCAGGGAGCACAGTAAAACACAATCACTGCCTTCACAGAGCTCACAGCTGAGTTGGGGAAAAGGACAGTTAAGTGGATGAGAGAGCAGGGCTCAGATAGAAGAAAGGCCTGGTCCCAGGGTCTCTGAGGAATATGTGTGTGGAGGACATGGCTGGCAGGTGTGGGGGGAGCCAATGGTGAAGAGGGTCCTTATGGATGACTAGGCTGTTACCAGGAGGATTAAGGTGGGGGCATTCCAGACATGGGGAATGGTGTATACAAGTTTAGTGAGGGCTGGAAGGCTGGACAGGCAGAGGTGAGCACTAAAGGCTGGGTTGGTGAGTGGCTTCAGACAAGGAATAGTCTGAGGGCCACACTGCAGAGTCTGACTTTCCCCTTAGGTCAGTGTTTCCAAAGTGGGACACCTGGAGTACTTGGGGACCGGGGATGATTCTAGATGCTAGTTGGATACATGGTTTTTAAGCAATTATATAACCTAAAGTGTAAGGAAAAAAATAGGTATCCAGCATGTCAAACCCTTGATTTCATAAATATTATTGCTTAGAACAACCCTAGAGTTATGAAAGAAAGAAAAAGGGAGAAAAAAAGAGGGAGGAAGGACAGAAACAGAGAGAAAGAGGAAAGGAAGGGAGGAAGTTAGGAACATAAGTGACTAGTTTACATAAGTTAAAAAATAGTGTGGGTGGTTTTGCGGATATGGCAGGTTTACAAATGGGTCAAGATTGGGGAAAGTGGCTCCAGGGCTCAGAGCCAGCAGAGGTCTGTGAGCACCAGGACTCACTGTGGCCCTTTTAGCTCCCTGCACCTGAAAGGCTATGCCTTTGGCCGGGTCCTGCTGTCATTCCGGTCCCACCTGCAACACCCCATCCTCTAAGAAGGCTTCTCTGACCAGTCTAGCTAGATGAGTCGGCCCCCACTCTCACAGCCCCAGAGTCCTATCTTAGTATCTTCACAGGCTTAAAGTCTGTCAACCGCCAGTCTCTCCTCCAAATTCACCCATGAACTGGGCCTCCCTTTGCCAGGTAGTGGGGAGATCACTTCTGCCTTCCTGTCTACTGCACGCTCCCTGCCCTGGGCTCAGGACATGACAGAACAGATGGGATCAGAGAGTGCAGGGGCATGAAGCCCCAGAGGCTGAATCCACCCCTCCCTGCTTCCTTTCTCCTTCCTGTGGGAGGAGTAGGGTGACCTCTGGGCACATAGTCCACTTCCACTGGCCAACCTGCTTCAGAGGGGCAATGCTGAGTGCCACCGCCCTGCTCTTATCAGGTATGAAGGAAGCAGTGGCTTTCTTCCTCTCAGAGTCCCACACTCATCTCTCAACTGTTTCCCAACTTTGGTGGGAAAAATGAGGGGATGGGGATTAGCTATTGGCTCCCCAAAGTTACAAAGGCCAACTATCGCTTTGTAACTTTTCCTGGTTTATTTATTTAGCCTACTGGTTAAAAGCTCAGACTCTGGTCTCAAAGACAGCTGGAGTTTTGACCCCAGCTCTGCCCCTTCCCAACTGTGTGACCTTGGGGAAGTTTCTTGACCAGTCTGTGCCTCAGTTTCCCCATCTGTAAAGCCAGAACTAACGCTGTATTTTCCTTGGTATTGTGGTGAGTCTTCCATGAGGGGTTCTCGCTAAGTTCCCCTTGGAGTAGTGCTTGGCACATGCTAACAGAAAGTTAATAAACATTGGCAATTATTATCATACAGTCATAATGAGGTTCTGGTCAGTGATGAATCACATATATGAGAGAGGTACCATAAGATTATATAGTGCCATGTTTTCACTGTACTTTTCCTATGTTCAGATATGCTAGACACTCAAAGGCTTACTGTATTCAGTGCAGCAACACTGCACAGGTTTGTAGCCAAGGAGCACAGCAGGCTCTACCATGTAGGTTTGTATGTATAAGTATACTCTGTGATGTCCACGTAATGATAAAATTGCCTCATGACACATTTCTCGTATCATTTCCCACTGCTGGGCAATGCTTGACTGAACATGTATTCGTGTGCTTCTTGTCTGTGTTCTCGGCCAGAATGCAGTGCCACAGGAGTCTGGGCCTGTCTTGGGCCAGCACAGTGCCCAGGGTGTGACAGGTGCCTGGGGTATAACAGGTACTGGGGGCGTGACAGGTGCCTGGTGAATGAATGAATGAACGATCAGCAAAACCAGGTATGTCTTTTCAAGTCACTATTGGCTGTTCTTAAGTAAAGGCTCAGAATTAGTTCGGAAATCCAGTCCCATGAGACTGTACAACAGGCCCCTGTCTGCTCCTCTGAGTGGGAGCTTGTCTCCTGCAGGACTAAAGAAGCCTAGGATGAAAGGTGACAAATCAGAGCAGGAGGCAGGCACAGCTTCCCTGGAGTCAGACAGCCCCTTGCTGCGGACAGCAGGAGTTCGTGGGGGGCTGTCAAGCAATCTAATTGTAAAGAGCATTAAGTATCAAGAAATTCAGATTTGGCCAGGTGGATTGCTTGAGCTCAGGAGTTTGAGACCAGCCTGAGCAAAAGCCAGATCCCGTCTCTACTAAAAAATAGAAAAAATTATCCAGGCATTGTGGCAGGCACCTGTAGTCCCAGCTACTCAGGAGGCTGAGACAAGAGGATTTCTTGAGCCTAAGAGTTTGAGGTTGCTGTGAGCTATGATGACTCTAGGCACTCTACCCAGGGTGAGACTCTGTCTCAAAAAAAAAAAAAAAAAAATAGGGCGGTGCCTGTGGTTCAGTGGGTAGGGCGCCAGCCCTGGCCAAACTGCAACAAAAAAATAGCCAGACATTGTGGCAGGCGCTTGTAGTCCCAGCTACTTGAGAGGCTGAGGTAAGAGAGTCACCTAGGCCTAGGAGTTGGAGGTTGCTGTGAGCTGTGTGATGCCACAGCACTGTACTGAGGGTGATAAAGTAAGACTCTGTCTCTATAAAAAAGAAAGAAAGAAAGAAAGAAAGAAAGAAATTGCTCTTCTCTCTTTGCTTTTTGCCCAGTCTCACTCTCAAACTGTGCCTGGTGTCAACTGTTCTGTGGCCGAGGCCTTCACACCAAGAATGACTCTCATGTCCCCCCACCCCCACTTTTTCCAGGGCCAAGGCTCAGTCAACCTCTTTAGAGTCCTGTCCCTCCCTCACCATCTCCTCCTGCAGCCCTGCAGTCTGCAGTCCTGGGGCTCTCACCCAGTAGGGAGCATTATAGCATTAGCCCTGACTACCTAATGCTCTAGCAGGTGGCATAACACCTTCTATTAACTGACAGAGATTTCCCAAGTGGCTGGAAAGTGTGTACACGCTGCATGCTGGGAAGCAATGAGGGGATGAGCTGGCCTACATCCTGGCAAAGGGACACCGGCTGGTGAGCAAGGATGGGGTGAGGGAAGGAAGAAAACTCTCTGCTCAGTGACAGCAGCGCCATGAGCACAGAGGCCTGACCCACACAGCCATAATGGGAGTGAAAAGATGGCATTACAGAGGAAGCAACCTCTGAGTGGAATCTTGAGGGAACATCAGGGAACCAGGCTTCAGGGGTCAGAGTGCAGAAGAAAGGGAATGCAGTCATCCAGGCAGAGGGAAGAGCCTGGGCAAGGGTTTGGAGGTGAGCGAGAACATGGTAACAGCATGTTTGATGGACAAATGCTGTCTTCTCTGGGGACATCAACTACTGGGTGTGTTTTCCAGGACTGTCAGTTATGGGATGAGTTGATCCCCCTCACCCAAACTTGTATGTTGAAGTCCTAACCACTAGTCTGCCTGGGGGGGGGAAGGGTCTTTAAAGAGGCAATTGAGGTAAAATGAGGTCATACAAGTGGGTCTGATCCAATCTGACTGGTGCCCTTACAAGAAAAGGAGATTAGGACACAGACACACACAAGGGAAGATGAGGTGAAGTCATGGGAAGAAAGTGGCATCTACGAGCCAGGGAGGAAGCCTCAGAAGAAACTGACTTTGGTTTTGAACTTCTAGCTTCAAAATGATGAGACTGTCAATGTCTGTAGCTTAAACCACCCAGGCTGTGGTACTTTATTATGTTAGCCCTAGCAACCTACCACACTGCCTGATTTTAGGTATTTCCTCATTTCTCTTTCTTTAGGTTCAGAAAAATGGTCTTGTCATAGCTGGCACATCTGGCTTTGAGGATGCACTTGGAATGGAGAGAGAGGTGCTGTCACAACTTAGGATCAGGCACGGGGACTATTGTAAGCAGGCCTACCTCCTACCTTACCTTTCCTCCCTGTCTCTCACTAATTATTTTGCTCACCCTACTTTCCAGGCTCTTTTCTAAAAAACCTCCTTTAGCAGACAGCTGCTGTTCTGCCTATCCAGCTCCCTTCCTCCTTCAGATTCACCTCAATTTTCCTCTGGAAACCTTTACGGCATTACCAGTCCATGAGATTGGGTAGTAATAACCACACCCCTTAGTTCTATTGGCTGGACCTGGCCAATCAGAGCCATGGTGATTAGATCAGAGCTAGCCTATGACCCGATATGGGTTTGAGAGCCAGGTCTGGAACTTTTGCTGAAGATTCTAAGAAAGAAAAATTCACTTTCTAGTGTCGGCGCTTATAGCTCAGTGAATAGGGCACCTGCCACATATATTGGGCCTGCTAAACAACAATGACAACTGCAACCAAAAAATAGCTGGGCATTGTGGCTGGTACCTGTAGTCCCAGATACTTGGGAGGCTGAGGCAAGAGAATCACTTAAGCCTGAGAGTTTGAGGTTGCTGTGAGCTATGATGACTCTAGGTACTCTACCGAGGGCAACATAGTGAGATTCTGTCTCAAACAAACAAACAAACAAAAAATCACTTTCTGATGGGGTTGCAAAGCCAATGTCTCATATCAGGATAATTTTACCTCTGTATGTTGAAGAGATTACCTAGGAATAGAACCAACACAAAGGAAGGCAGAAATGAGAGGGAGGAAAGATGAGGGAAGAGAAGAGGACAGGAGAGGAGGGGAGAAGGAGGGAAGGGGAGGAAACCTGCTATAGCTCTGGACTTTTCAGTCATTCAATCCAATAAATAGTCTCTTTTGCTTAAGCTACTCTGTATTAGCCAACTGGCACACAGATGATGCTAAACATCTTATAATGCACAGGACAGCCCCCCAAACTCTCTGCCCAGACATTTACCATCTGGAATTTCAGAGTCATTTGAAAGCCTTTGGAAGGCTCTGCCTCTTACAATCAACAGAGATCTGACTGATATACTTCCCTGGCCTGTGAAATTTTCTACCCAAAACTGAGTTCAAAGTACCACTGGAAGTTTAAGTTCTACTATTAGATTCAGAGATATCAAAGGCAAAGAAATGCCACCTAAGACAAAGCTTACTTTTAGAAGCTGGGTTAAATTCTAGTACCACAAGTGTGTCTGGGCCATGGCAAAAGCGTCCTTCTGTCTCCTGGTCCTTGGAAACATCCTTTTGCACTGAATTCCCACTGGAAGGAGAGGGCTCATCTCCGGGTTGGTCCACCAGTACCTGGTCCTCGGACTCAGGCTCAGAGAGCACATCTTCTTCAATGGAGTCATATTCATCACTGGAGCAATCCTTTTGCTTCCTTTGTAGATTTACACTAAGTTCCAGGCTTTTTCTCAGCTCCTGCCAAAAGCCAAGGAGACAAATGAAAAATAAATATGGTACTTTGAGAAAAACTTATTTAAAAACAGATCATTTGAACCAAAGAACTATTCTCACCAAACTAACATTTAATGATATCATCTTGACCCATGTGCTGTCAGGGAAACTCTGGACAGAGCAGTATTTATAGTATTAATTGTAGTGTTTGTATCCTTCCCTGAAATGCCAGAGAGAGAGGAAGAGAGAGAATGAGAGGCCAGAGGAAGAGAGAAACAGACGTGACAGTGGGGTTTGTTTAAAAAGGTTGTAGAGTCCCACCCACTGATTCAGTGGGAGTCTGGGATGAGGATCAAGGATTTACATTTCTAATAAGGTGATCGGGATGCTGCTGGTCCAGGGACAGCACTTTTAATATAAAATCCCCAAAGCCTCCAAATGACCCTTAAATTCCAGATGGTAAAATGGCTAACAGATAATTGTTGAGAGCTGTCCTGCTTACTGGAGGGCGTTTAGCAGCATCTAAATGTCCTAACATTTAGCACTTACCCACAACTGTTTGATAATATTTTCATACGTTACTCTTGTCCCCATGAGATTATAAATTCCTTAAGGCTAAGCATTAAGACCTATATTTAGAGTGACCCAAAAACGTACCCTCTAAACCAAGATACTTCTCAAAGAGAAAAAAGGGTACCACCACACTTATACTGGGACAAAAAGAACAAATGGGACTGTCTGGGCAAACCAGTATGTCTAGTCAGCCTGGCTATACCACTAACCTATGTATCTAACATTGTTCTCAGAAGGTGAGAAATAGTCAATAAAGGCTTGATGACTGAATAATAAACCTAATAGTTATTGCAGTAGGCTGAATAATGACTCACCAAAGATGTCAATGTCCTAATCCTCAGAAACCTTGGACCAGTGAGAGCCCAAGAGGAAGTGAGAGACACTTTATAGAAAACTTTCATCATCTTAGAGAAATCATCCTTTATAGGATGATGATAGAAATGTAGACATTAAGGGCACTGCTGGTGAGGGCTCAGGAAATGAGGGACATGTAATTGAAAACAGGAAGAGAGGGAATCCTCTTAGAGCAGCAAAATCTTAGCTGAATTGTGTCTTACAGCTATATGGTAAGCAGAACTTAGAAATGATGAACTTGGATATCTCACTCAGGAGAGTTCCAAACAAAGTGTTGAAGGTTCAGTCTGGTTTTTTTCTTGCTGCTTAGATTAAAATGTGAGAGGAAAGAGACAGACTGAGGGAAGAACTGTTAAAGAAAAAGGAACTAGGACTTGACGATTTGGAAAATTTTCAGCCTATCCAGATTGTAAAAGATACTAAAATTAGGAAATTCACTGTCAGGAAAGTGTGCTGGGGAAAGAAAACCAAGGGAATGGCTGGTCATCCTTTTGCTAGGACGTCAGAAGGGTCCAAAGTTCGGGGCGGTGCCTGTGGCTCAGTGAGTAGGGCACCAGCCCCATATACCAAGTGTGGCGGGTCCAAACCCGGCCCCACCAAACTGCAACAAAAAAATAGCCGGGCGTTGTGGCGGGCACCTGTAGTCCCCGCTACTTAGGAGGCTGAGGCAAGAGAATAGCCTAAGCCCAAGAGCTAGAGGTTGCTGTAAGCTGTGACACCATGGCCACTCTACTGAGGGCAACAAAGTAAGACTGTCTCTAAAAAAACAAAACAAAAACAAAAACACAGAGTTCAGAGTATTCCATCATACAAAGGGCTCTCTTGGAAGAGATCAGACATGTGACTAATGGATTCCCTTGGGCGTCTCAGCAGAAGCCAAGAATAGAGATGGGATAGAGATGGGATTCCAGGAAAGATTTGCAGAGGAGCCTCTTATCTAACAAAGTGAATTCTAGAGACATATGCAGGAGTTCCATATGATTTTGGAGGATATCATACCAGTAGAAACGCTGCCAGTTTTGGATGACTAGGGAAAAGAAAGAACAAAATGAAAGAAGGCTGTCTGACTCCCCAAAATTCTATAGGCAGGAAATGGGCTGATAAAGCAATCCAGCTGCACACACCTGCTACTATTCCTGAAAAACAAAGAATGAGCCCAAAGATGAACTGTAGGCCAAGACAGTGGAACCCCGAACTCCAGAGAATTGTTCCCAGGCCTTGAAACCTAATGGAGTTTTGTATTTTCTTGACTTTCATGAGTCCTTTTTTTCTTTCATTTCCCCCTTTTCAGATGGGAATGTCTAGAACTATTATCCTATGCCTGATCCACCACTGTATTTGGGAGCAGATAACTTGTTTTTAAGTTTCACAGGTCCACAGATATAGAGGAATATTGTCCCAAGATAGATCATACCCGGAGTCTCACTTCTAACTAATTTGATGATGAGATTTGGGTTTTTGAGCCAAGAAGAGTTAGATGATATTCTAGACCTGAGTTGATACTATAATGAGAACTTTGGATAGAATGGATGGATTTGCATATGGGATGGACATAAATCTTTAGAGACCAGAGGATAGACCATAGTAGGCTGGGTAAATAGCCTACAAAGATGTCCATGTCTGGAACCTGTGCATATGTTATCTTACATGGCCAAGAGACTTTGAAAATGTGATTAGGTATGTCGAGATGGCGAGATTATTCTAGCTTGTGTGTGTGAGCCTAAGGTAATCATATGCATCCTTATAAGTGGGAGACAGGAAGATCAGAGTCAGAAAGTGACCATATAAGGATGGAAGCACAGATCAGTGATGAAAGAAGATGCCACGGTGCTGGCTTTAAAAAAGGAGAAGTGGGCACAAATCAAGGAATATAAGTGGCTTCCAGAAGCCCAAAAAGGGAAGAGAATGCATTCTCCTCTAGAATCTCCAGGAAGAACATAAGTCAGCCAATAGTTTGATTTTAGACTAGTGAAATTTATTTTGGATTTCTGTCCTTCAGAACTGTAAGATAAGCCACCAAGTTTGTGGTAAGTTGTTAGAGCAGTGATAGGAAACTAACATAGCTGCCTCTCCTTTATAGTTTTCTCTCCCTGTATCAGGTATCAGTGATATTTACTGAACAACTAGAACACTGCCTGCCACAAAGAAGGTGCTTGATCAGTATTTGCTGAATGACTCAGTAGATTGTGTTGAAGGCGGAGTGGTGCTGTGAGCAGGAGTGGAGAGCACTCATGCACCTTGGTGGTGGAATTAGTGATGTGGCTGTTTGCCATTTACTGAACTCCACTCAGCTGCGTTTTGACATCCATGAAAATGAGTTAACAAATCCCTGCCTTACAGAATTGTTTTATTAAAGCTGTGGTCTGAACTGTGAATGATTTGGTATCCCTAACTCCCACCCTAGGGACATTTGGCCATGACTGGAGATAGTTTTAGTCACAAATGAGAGAGAGCACCCCTACTGGCCTCTATTAGGTAGACCCCAGGGATGATGCAAAACATCCCCAAGGCACAGGACAGTCCCCCACAACACAGAGTTATCTGGCCACAATCTAACAGTGTTGAGGTTGAGTAACCCTGTATAAAAGCAAGTGTGCATTCACCATAGGCATTTAAAAAAATAACACAGGGTCTTCTAATTGAGGGCATTGAAGAGTTCCATGCAACCTTCGTGGAAAACAGGCTGAGGTCATGGCTCGTCTCTTCAAAGTCTGACTGTGGTGAGCAGTTGGAGGATCAACAGATTTACTGCCCCTCCCCAGGGGAACATGTGTTCCTGGGTGACCTGCTGTTTAATGGCAATTTCAGTGATTGTAAAACCAGTAATCCTTTGCAGTGGAATGATGCTCTGTGCTCTATAAAATATTTTCAACTCTTTCTCTTACTTGATCCTCAGAAATAATTCTGTAGGATAGATAGGTAGCAAAAGACCCCGTCATATCATGAATTCAGTTAAACACAAGAGAGCCTATTTGCCCCTGCTCTTGGCCCAACCCCATTCGAAAATGAGGCTAACTTAGGTTCTTCTGTTCTGCAGGGGTGGGAGCAAATCCCCTTCTCTTCATTCTAGTGCCCTTGCTCAGTGACTATGGATTAAACTCCCAGTGGAGAGACTGCTGTCACTATTGGGAAGCCTAGTCAGTCCTAGAGTCCAGAGGGGTTCATTCCCACCGATATCTAAGGCAGAGCAGAGCTACTAGCTACAGCCAGTCCCAGGAAGGATTTGGATGGGGCATTAGGACTGGCTGAGCAGGCTCCCTTTGGCTTCCTTATGACTTTCATATGGTGCAACCCCATAATTTAAGGGACTAAATTTTTGAGTCTCCCTCCAATTTGAGGAACTAAGGCCTAGAGCATTTAAGCTGGTCTAGCTTCTCACTGTGCTCAAGTGGCAGAGCTTTGCCTTCTCCCTCAGCCACTGTTACTTGCTCCTAGATAATCCACACATACAACAGAGTCTTTTGCATTCTGTCATGGCCCACTGATGTAGTGGACAACATGGCCACTATCATTCATTAATGTATTCACTGATGCATTCACACACGCACGTGTGTTAATGGCTGAGGTAACAGTGGAGCAAGAGGGCAAGACCCTTGCCCTTATAGGGTAGGGTGGGAGATAGGCAGACAATGTATAAAGCAAAATAAACAGGGGCACTGTAGATGTGACCAGTACGGCAAAGGAAAGACCCTGTCTGGGTGACAGGACAGAGTGAAGAGGCTAAGAGAGCCCTTATAAAAGATGGTCAGGGAAGGCGGAGTGATGAGAGGCTGGGAGTGTCAGGAGCAGAAACAGCAGAGGAAAAGGCCCTGAGGCAGAGATGGCTGGAAGGAGGGCAGAGCCAGAGGGGAGAGGTCCTGTGGCCTGTGTAGGCCTCAGGGAAGAGTCTAGATTTTGTCTCATGCACCATGAGGATCTGATTTTTTTTATTAACTGTTTTATTTTTTATTTTATTTTATTTTTATTAAATCATAACTTTGTACATTGATGCATTTATGGGTTCAGAGTACTGCTTTGATATACAATATGAAATGCTTACCATGAACTAAGTAACACATCCATCGCAATTATGTGATTTCTGTTTTAAAAGATCATTGTGCTCCATAGGTGTGGTCCCATAAGGGTACATGTCAAATCTATTAAGTGTAGAGTATAAATGTCTTAACACAATAATTAAGCGAAGTGAAGGCTATGTTAACCAGTTTGATGTAAGCATTCCAAATTGTATATAAAATCAGCACATTGTACCTCATAATTGCATTAATGTATACATGATTTATATATTTATGACTTGATAAAAAAATAAATAAAATAAAAGATTGTTTTGGCTCTTGAATACCAAGTGGATTTGGGAAGTGGGTGGAGCAAGGGTGGAAACTTGATGACCAGCTCAGTCCCAGGTGAAAGAAGAAGGTGGCAGCAGAAGTGGGGACAGGGAGGAGGGCTTGAGATATAGTTTGGATGGAGAGATGACAGAAATGGCTGACTAGAAATAAACAATGTGCATATCCTCTATCCCAGCACTTCTAGAAATTATCCCTCAGTCTTAAGTATACAAAGGTCACTGAGGCATCCTATATAACAGAGAATGATCCAAATGCTCATTACTAAGGGGCAGGTGCCTGGAATCCCAACACTCTGGGAGGCCGAGGCAGGTGGATCGCCTGAGCTCAGGACTTTGAGACCAGCCTGAGCAAGAGTGAGACTCCCATCTCTAAAAATAGCCAGGTGTTGTGGCAGGCACCTGTAGTCCCAGCTACTTGGGAGGCTAAGGCAAGAGAATCACTTGAGCCCAAGATGTTGAGGTTGCTGTGAGCTATGATGCAACAGCACTTTACTGAGGGTGACAAAGTGAGACTCTGTTTCAAAAAAAAAAAAATGTTCATCACTAAGAGATGCACTAAATAACTGATAAGAGCAGGTGTCCATGGAGCCCCGGGCAGCCCTTGCAGAGAATGAGATAGGTCTTGCTGCACTTCCTTGGAAATTCTTATCAAGACAAACATTTAAGTACAAAGAAGCATATTGGAAAATGTACACATATGGGGTGGCCATAAAGCTCGTGTGCAATTAAATAGTATGCAGATGAATTTTACGGCCACCCTGTAGTATAAATCTAATTTTTAAAATAATTATTATTTCTATGTATGTATGTATGTTCTCTCTGTAACATTATATGGATTTTCCTTATCTCCTGTGTTTTATTTACTTGTTTATTATCATGTATCCAATTTTCTAATTATAAAAAAATGATATATTTACATTTGTACTAAATCCAGTCCCTCAGCCAGGTTGAAACGGGTGGATTGCCTGAGCTTAGGAGTTCCAGACCAGCCTGAGCATGAGTTAGACCCCATCTCTACTATTAATAGAAACATTAGCTGGGTGCTATGGCAGGCACCTATAATCTCAGCTACTCAGGAGACTGAGGCAAGAGGCTCTCTTAAGCCCACGAGTCTGAGGATGCTATGAGCTATGATGCCACAGTACTCTACTTAGGGTGACAGAGTGAGACTCTGTCTCAAAAAAAAAAAAATCCAATCCCTTACTCCTGCAAATAAATAAGTCCTCCCACAAGAGTGACAGAGAACAGTGAAGTAGATTACCCTGGATAGCCGGTTGTCTGAAAAATCAGACACATCTGGTTCCCCAAAAAGTGACTCAGAAAATGGTGAACAGCCCTCAACATTAGAAGATGATATAGCAGCATCTTTCTATCCTGAGAACAGTGTATCCACTCAGGTGTCCAGACTGCAAAGTAATAGCCCACCAACCTTAAACAGCAAGAAACCCTGGGAACACAGTCTTCATGAATCTATCCATAAAGAACCTGCCAGGTAACAAAATCCAGATGATGAAGGAAATCAAAATAAATACACAGGCATGGAGAAGCTGTGACCAAAGGTCAGATAGTGAGCACCGAAACCATTTAGAGATTGAATAAATGCTCAGTAGTTATGCACGTTACAGTGATGGGCCCAAATGCAATGTTATAAAACCTAAGCCCTGGATGGGCACGGTGGCTCATGCCTGTAATCCTAGCACTCTGGGGGGCCGAGGTGGGTGGACTGCCTGAGCTCAAGAGTTTGAAACCAGCCTGAGCCAGAGCAAGACCCTGTCTGTAAAATAGCTGGGCGCTGTGGTGGGTGCCTGTAGTCCCAGCTACCTGGGAGGCTGAGACAAGAGGATTGCTCAAGATCAAGAGTTTGAGGTTGCTATGAACTATGACACCACAGCACCCTACCGAGGGTGACAAAGTGAGACTGTGCCTCAAAACAAAACAAAAACCCAAAGCTAAGCCCTTAGCTTAGCTAACAAGACTCAGGAGAGTGCAGACAGTGTGAATGCTTGCCTGGCCTCATTTTCCACAGCAGGTAGTCAACTCAAATCCATCTCAAATGGAAACACAGATTTTAAAAATGACAACTCTAACCTCTCCATATTATTTCATAATGTATTAAATTGATGGCTATTTTAAGAAATATTATTTCTTATCATGTAATTTGAATTTCAGGAATTTCTCCTGTTTCAAGTTGCTTTCTTTTTCTTCTGTTAAATTTTAATGCAAATTTAAATGCCATAATTATAATATATACAGAAAGCAGTATACATATATATATAATAAAAGCAGTATATATATACATATATATGTATTATAGATGCAGTTTTGATATGGCTGGTACCGTCTTCACAAAGAAAGAGAATGCTTTTGCTCACATTGAGTGAGCAAACTTTAGGAACAGAAGCCCTTAAAATGCTCACGTGATCTAAACCATCTGTTTGAGGGGCAAAGGGGAGATGAACTAAGTAACAACACTCCCTGGAGAAAGCCGTTCAAAACCTTTCCATCTGGAAAGATGAGGACCTTGAGTTGGTTGCTTTGAAAGCCAATCTGCTGATACTTCAAAGAGATACCATGCTGTGGGATCTACCAGGTGCTTTGAAGTCATCATCCAAAATTTCTCTGTAAAAACTTCCTTTATAGCTTTGCTTTAAAACCTTGTTATATTCAATTTCAGTGTTCAGTGTTTAAAATGTCAAGTTCAAGCCCTTTCAACAGAAAGACCTCTGCATGGAGGCCAGGCTGCCAAAACTACAGGTGAAGCACAGATGACAGAGATAGCACACAAATGGGCCTCCTCAATTGGAGAGCCGGGGGTGGGGGGGGTGGGGGTGGAGAAATGGACACTGACATAGTTAAAAACTTAAAGACAGTTGCTAGAAGAGCCATTGACTAAAATGTAACAGGGGTTTGATGTTCAGGAGATGAGCGCCTTATAAGCCTGACCTTCCTCTTTCTGCTGGACTAGGAAAAGAGCAAAACTAGGTAACAATCAAACATGAAGTTTTTGCAATAATAATAATAGTGACTATTACATTAATAATGACAATAACAGCTACCAATTGCTAAGATTTTGCTACACATCCAGCACTGAGCTAACCCCTCAGTTAGCACCTTATCTCTTGTCAATCAACCTCCCAACATGCCAGTGTGGTGTGTCTCCTGGGTCTCCTCATCTTATAGGCTCAGAACCCTTAAGTACAAGCCCAAGGTCAAATGGCTAATAATGTCAGAGCCTGGGTGTGGATCTGACTCCAAAGTCCAGGCTCTTAAGTACGTGACCATGTTTATTCCCTGCTTGGTACCAACTTAGAAGCAAGTGGTCTCTAGAATGGATGAAAGACAAGTGCTCGGTGATTGTCCGTTAACTTGTGCAGAATTGGGGAAAACTGCCTGTGAAAGCTTTACACGAAGCTGCTTTGAGGCCCCTGAACGTGTTAAAGCATGTGTTAAGCATTAGTGGCTGAAGCATTAAGTCTCCACCAGTACATAGAAAGGGAAAAAAGTCCTGTGTTTTTTGTTTTTTTGAGACAGAGTCTCACTATGTTGCCCACAATGCCGTGACATCACAGCTCACAGCAACCTCCAACTCTTGGGCTTAAGTGATTCTCTTGCCTCAGACTCCCAAGTAGCTGAGGTGCCTGCCACAGCATCCAGCTGTTTTTTGTTGTTGTTGTTGTTTGTTTGTTTTTTGGTGCAGTTGTCATTGTTGTTTAGCAGGCCTGGACTGGGTTTGAACCTGCCAGTCCCTGTGTACGTTGCCAGTGCCCTAACCACCGAGCTATGACACTGAGAGAGGGAACAAAGTCCGGGGTCCACTTCTGACTGCCCTGTGTCTCCAGGTAAGTTGTTACATCTCAAGCCCCCAACTCTGCTATGGGAAAACGTGCCCTGACTATCTTACAAGGCTGCTGAAGGGACAAAACTAGGTAATAGCTAGGAATTAATGATTGTTTTCATAGAGTTCTTATTTTTACAGAAAATTTAAAATTGTGATGATGGCATATTCTTCATTTCTCATTGAAATTATGTTGAATTTGCCTTAAAAAGTTTAGTTGTTTAGACCATGAAGTCATGATGGATACTTTAAAGACAATCTTCGAGAGGAAGCATCAGCCTCTGGGGTAGAGGTTACTGATGTGCTGCCAGAAAGGCCCAACTTACCCCCACACAATGTCTCTCATGCGGCTGGAATTTCATAAAACTGGAATTTGAGTGCCTTTGGTCTGGCATGCACCATTAGTTGCACTAATTCCCACTAACTTCTACTGCCCTATATGAGCCATTTTACACATTCATATTAACCTGCCTGGTCCATAAAGGATTTTTATCCTGTACTGAAGGGTTAGTTGACTAATTTGTTCTTTTCACTGATTCATCAAATATTTTTTGTGGACTATATCCGATCCCTGTAAGGGGTCTGACTACTAAGTGCAAGGGATAGAGTGATGAACCAGACAGAGTTCTCATGGAATTCCTAATCTGGCAACGAGACAGCCATTCCATCAGAGATCACAAGAGTAGTATCAAAAACCCAAACCTAAGGCTTGCCAGTCCCTGCCTCAAGCCTCTAAGATCACCAACTGCCCATAATCAAGTGGCTTATGTCCTAAATAAGAGCCCACTTCATGTATTTTAAAAATCACATTCCCCTACATCATTTCTGACAGAACTACAGTTAGGAAAATTTGAGTTATTCATGAGCTTCAAATACCTGGCAATGTTTATAGTTTTCTGATACCTTCTTACTGCCCCCTTTCAACTTTTTGATTTTCTTTCATGAATTTTCATTCAAAGCTAAATGTATTTATAAAGTACCCTGGAGATCAGTTTCTAAAGAATGGAGTGATGCGAGAGAAAGAGCATGGACTCAGAAAGCAGGAGGCCTGGGAGGCTGCTCCGCCCTTTCCTGGCTGTGAGAACCCCTCAGCTTCACCCTATCTGAGCTTTCCCACTGAGCAGGGGGCTACTGAATGATCCACACATAGGGAACTAGATAGGTGGCAGAAGAGAAACCAAACATCAAAGAATGCCACTGGCTGACTAGAAATTGACCTATGACGCAGAGAGCAGGGATTGCATCTAGGAAGAACCAAAACACACACAGGCAGTAAAATTTTCCCTAGAAGGGGTGGGTTGTATACGTAGCTGCCCCAGAGTCAAGGTGAGTGAGAGGAAGCCCTAGGGCATTCACTAGCTTGGGCCCCTCCCTATCTGTATTAAATAAGGGGCAGGGGAGAGACTCATCCACAGGGGAAGGAAGGTGGAGCAGTGCTCTAGAACAGTGGTTCTCAACCTTCCTAATGCCGTGACCCTTTAATATAGTTCCTCATGTTGTGGTGACCCCCAACCATAAAATGATTTTCATTGCTACTTCATAACTGTAATTTTGCTACTATTATGAATTGTATTATAAATATCTGATATGCAGGATATATTTAGGCAACCCCTGTGAAAGGGTCATTTGACCCCCAAAGGGGTCATGACCCACAGGTTGAGAACCACTGCTCTAGAAGGTCACTGCGCCCAGCATAGGCTGGGAGCTGTCACACCCTGGAGAAGCTAAGGTCCACAGCTTCCAGTTTGGGGGAAATCAACACACTGGAAGATAGGCACCAAATTTAATTAACAAAAGAGCAAGGCTGGGTGCCTATAGCTCAGTCCTTAGAGCACTGGCCCTATTTACATTAGGGGTTGTGGGGTCGAATCCAGTCTGGGTTTGCTTAATGACAACAAAAAAAATAGTAAGAGCTAATAATCAATAAAAGGGAGTTATTAGAATAAATAAAGAGTTTGAATCAGAAAATTAACATCCCTGGAAAGATGCAAGAGAAAAATTTCACCCATGGAAAAGAAAGAACTAGAGATCTTAAAATGTTTAATTTTATCATTAACAATTTTTTAATTTTATCATTAACTTTTTTTTGAGACAGAGTCTCACTCCGTTGCCCAGGCTAGAATAACATGGCATCAGCCTAGCTCACAGCAAATTCCTGGGCTCTAGGGATCCTCCTGCCTCAGCCTCCCAAGTAGCTGGGACTATAGGCACCCACCACAATGCCTAGATGGAGATGACTCTTGTTCTTGCCCTCAAACTCCTGAGCTCAAGCAATGCTCCTACTTTAGCCTCCCAGAGTACTAGGGTTACAGGAGTAATCCTGTACCCAGCCTCATTAACAGTTTTTACAAGTTAAACTAAATAGCAGAGAGAGCTAAAGGGTGACTATCAAGTGTGCTAGAAAACCAGGCAAGTGGCTCTGAGCCTCTTGCTCAGTGGTTAGGGTACCAGCCACATAAACTGAGCCTGGCGGGTTGGAACTCAGCCCAGGCTTGCTAAACAACACAACAAAAACAAATAAACAAAATAGTTGGGCGTTGTGGCGGGCGCCTATAGTCCCAGCTACTTGGTAAGCTGAGGCAAGAGAATTGCTTGAGCCCAAGAGTTTGAGGTTGCTGTAAGCAGTGATGCCACAGCACTCTACTGAGGACAACATAGTGAGACTCTACCTCAAAAAAAAAAAAGAAAGAAAGAAAGAAAGAAAACCAGGCAAGTGATTTTATAAGAACATAGTACAAAAAGACAAAAAGAGTGAAAGAAAAATTAAGAGGCTTAAAGGCTAAATCTGGATGAAAATGTGTCCAACAGAAGTTCCAGAGGATAGAACAGAAATAATAAGAGAATAAAAATGACAGAAATAATAAAAGAAAAATTCCCAGTGCTAAAGGAGATAGCCATCAAACTGAAAAGGCCCACCTCATACTTTAAATGGGACAAAGATATTGATGCTGATATATTTATACAGATGAAAGGTACATATACTCTCAAAAAAAACTTTACTCTATATGCCAAAAATGACTGATATTTGAAATATATAAAGCAAAAATAGAAATATAAGGGAAAATTGACAAGTTTATAAAAATCAACCAGGCGGTAGCTCACTAGCATTCTGAGAGGCTAAGGGAAGAGAATTGCTTGAGTAGGAATGAGACCCTATCTTTACTAAAAATAGAAAAACTAGCTAGGTTGGGCTGTCACCTGTAGTCCCAGCTACTTGGGAGGCTGAGGCAGGAGGATCCCTTAAGTTCAGCAGTTTGAGGTTGTTGTGTGTTAGGCTAATGCCATGGCACTTTAGCCTGGTGACAAAGTAAGACTCTTTCTCAAAAAAAAAAAAAAAAGTGCAGCCTCTTAGTACTCCATGCCCTCTCCAGATCCATTTCTATATTTTGGGGCATAATAAGCACCAGGTGAATCTGATAAACTGCATTTTGCCATGGAAAATGCACTTCCATATATTATATAATGCACAACCATGTTTTTGGCTGAAACTTTCAGGAATATAGCTCTCAAGAAAGTGGTAAGGGCAGCGCCTGTAGCTCAGTGGGTAGGGTGCCAGTCACGTACACCAAGGCTAGCAGGTTCGAACCGGGCCCAGGCCAGCTAAACGACAATGATGATAACTGCAACAACAAGAAAAATAGCCAGGCGTTGTGGCAGGTGCTTGTACTCTCAGCTACTTGGGAGGCTGAGACAAGAGAATTGCTTAAGCCCAAGAGTTTGAGGTTGCTGTGAGCTGTGACACCACAACACTCTACTGAGGCGACATAGTGAGACTCTACCTCAAAAAAAAAAAAAAAGTGATTAATGCGTTGCACCTGTGGCTCAGTGGGTAGGGTGCTAGACCCATATACCAAGGGTGGTGAGTTCAAACCCGGCCCCGGTCAAATTGCAACAAAAAAATAGCTGGGCGTTCTGGCAGGTGCCTGTAGTCCCAGCTTCTCAGGAGGCTGAGGCAAGAGAATCGCCTAAGCCCAGGAGTCAGAGGTTGCTGTGAGCTGTGATACTACCACTCTCTACCAAGGGCAATAAAGTGAGACTGTCTCCACAAAAAAAGAAAAAAGAAAAAGAAAATCTTGGTGGGAGAGACACATCTGGGGAAACTAATGCTCCCCTGGTAAACTTACAGATGGCACTGCCCTCCCACAACCACCTGCTCTGTAAAGGCTGCCCCTGCCTGCTCCCTCAGAAACCCTTCCCTCATGGCCACAACGGGGGCCATGACAGACACGGCCACACATCTGTCAGGTTGGGTGAAAGCTTCTGAGGCCACTTGGACCTCAGGCAGCCAGGCAGTTCCCTGGAGCCTGTGCCCGGTCCAGGTTCCTGGTCCCCTCTATGCAGCTGGATTTGAGGCCTCACCCCTCACCCTACAAGGCCATGGCTCACCTCACCAATGCCTCCATCACCCTCTCCCCTGATTGTAGGACTTGGTGGAGGCCTCTGGTTTGCTCTTACCAGATCCTGGATCCTCCTGCACTGGAACCCTGTGGGAGGGTTTGCCAACCCTGGGAGGCCTGCTGGGCTCCCTCAGTGCCAAGCCATAGTACTCATGCATACTCATGTATAATGTGCATCTTTATTTTTCTCTCAAAAAAAGTATGCATTGGGTGGCACCTGTGGTTCAGTGAGTAGGGCTCCAGCTCCATATACCGAGGGTGGTGGGTTCAAACCCAGCCCTGACCAAACTGCAACAACAACAACAAAAAAATAGTTGGGTGTTGTGGCAGGCGCCTGTAGTCCCAGCTACTGGGGAAGCTGAGGCAAGAGAATCACCTAAGCCCAAGAGCTGGAGGTTGCTGTGAGCTGTGATGCTACAGCACTCTACTAGGGGTGACAAAGTAAGACTCTGTCTCTAAAAAAAAAAAAAAAAAGGTATGCATTATACATGGAAAAATACAGTTGGAGGTCTGAGGCCATACTTTAAGAATCACCAAGTATTCAGTAGGTATATTGAGAACTTTGTAGCCAAATAATTTTGTTTCTTTTTCTTTTTCTTTTTTTTTTTAATTGTTGAGGATTCATTGAGGGTACAAAAAAACAGGTTACACTGATTGCACTTGTTAGGTAAAGTTCCTCTTACAATTGTGTCTTTCCCCCAAAAGGCCCTACTGATTTTTTTTTTTTGAGACAGAGACTCAAGCTGTCGCCCTGGGTAAAGTGCCATGGTGTCACAGTTCACAACAACCTTAAACTCTTAAGCTTAAGCAATTATCTTGCCTCAGCCTCCCAAGTAGCTGGGACTACAGGCGCCCGCCACAATGCCTAGCTATTTTTTGGTTAGTTGTCGTTGTTTGGCAGGCCAGGCTTAATTCGAACCTTCCAGCTCCAGTGTATGTGGCTGACTGCTGAGCTACAAGTGCCGAGCTCAAAAGAGAATGATTATCCTCTTGATACACTACCTGGTAGGCCACCAGCAAAAACTCAGTAACTTTTAAAAAGCAGAAATCAAACAGGCCATTCTTAAATTATAAGTAGTAATATTAGAAGGATACACAAAAGGATAGCAAAGACCCTCAAAACAGAAAAAAAAAAAAAAACTATTTACTTAAAACATTTGGAAAATTTTTCCTAAAGAGGAGGGGAAAAAACACCTAAAATCCTCTTTTAGGATATTTATCAAAAAAATAAAAATAAAAAAATTAAGAAAAAACTCCTGAAATCACAAACCAATTAGAAATAAGTGATAATAAAAGCACTACACAGTAAAATTTAGGGGATGAGTACAAAACAATAATCAGAGGAAAAATTCTAGCCTTAAAAGTCATATTTTAGGGCAGCTCCTGTGGCTCAGTGGGTAGGGTGCCAGCCCCATATACTGAGGGTGGGGGGTTCAAACCCGGCCCTGGACAAATTGCAACAAAAAAATAGCCAGACGTTGTGGCAGGCGCCTGTAGTCCCAGGTACTCGGGAGGCTGTGGCAAGAGAATCACCTAAGCCTAGGAGTTGGAGGTTGCTGTGAGCTGTGATGCCACAGCACTCTACCAAGGGCAATAAAGTGAGACTCTGTCTCTACAAAAAAAAAAAAGTGATATTTTAGAAAAAAAGACTGAAAATAAATGAATTAAACATTCAACTTAAGTCAGGGTACAGGGGTAGAGATGGGAGAGAACCAAAATAATAAATTAAACAAAAAGTTTAGGGGAGAAATTAATAAGATAAAAGCAGAGAAGAAATGAAATAGCAAGTAATCCATAAATGAGTCAGTGAATGAATAGGTAACTAAATAGATAAAGTATACCATTCTCATTAAGCCCAAAAGCTAAGGATGGTTTGGCAGGGTAGGTAAAAAGAGCATTTTATATTATACTCAGTTTACTTCTGAACTGTTTGAATCCCCTCCCCCCATCCTCCCCCCAGACACAGTCTCACTATGTTGCCCTTGGTAGAGTGCCATGGTGTCACAGCTCACAGCAACCTTCAACTCTTGGGCTTAAGCAATTCTCTTGCCTCAGCCTTCCAAGTAGCTGAGACTATAGGCACAAGCCATAATGCTGGGCTGTTATTATTGTCGTCATTGTTGTTCAGCAGGCCCGGGCTGGGTTCAAACCCACCAGCCCCGGTGTATGTGGCTAGCACCCTAATCATTGAGCTACAGGAACCAAGCCTATTTGAATCTTTTTTAACAAGAAAACACTTATGCATTATGTGTTATATAAAATGACACAAAATAATGTGAAAATACCTAAGGCTATAAATGTAAAACATAAAAAAGATGATTTATTCTAATATTGATTCGGAAGTTATTCTTTATTTTCATTAAGATGGAAAAAGATGCTTTAGTAAGTTAGAGTCCATCCTGTATCTTCACTTACAAAACACTCTGAGGGGGAAGGAGCCAGTGCATATCGCCTTTCCAGACCTGAGTGTCATGGGCATTTAGTGCTGTTTGACAGCATTTCACATCATTCATGCTCATCACTAAATCATCCCTGCTCAGCAGGCCCTGTGCCGTTTGACCCACTTGCCCAGGGCCCTGCCTAATGCCATCCGTCAGGCTGTCCCTTGGTCTAAGCTGTCCAGCTGAGTATCTCTGAGTGCCTCTTACAGTCCTGGATGGCAGAGTGGCAACTCAAGAACCACTTTCACTTCCTCCACTCTTTTTTTTTTTTTTTTTAGGGACAGAGTCTCACTTTATTGTCCTTGGTAGAGTGCCGTGGTGTCACAGCTCACAGCAACCTCCAGCTCTTGGGTTTAGGCAATTATCTTGCCTCAGCCTCCCAAGTAGCTGAGACTACAGGTGCCCGCCACAACACCCAGCTACTTTTTTTTTTCTTGTTGTTTCTTATTTTCCTTAATTTAATTTTTTTTTTTATTAAATCATAGCTGTGTACATTAGTACTGTCATGGGGTTCAGTATGCTGTTTTTATATACAATTTGAAATATTTTCATCAATTTTTTTTCTTTTTGAGACAGAGTCTCCCTCTGTGCTTTAGGTAGAGTGCTGTCCCAACATCATAGCTCACAGCAACCTCAATTTCGTGGGCTCGAGAGATCCTCTTGCCTCAGCATCTAGAGTAGCTGGGACTACAGGCACCCACCAAGACAGCCAGCTAATTTTCTATCTTTAGTAGTGATGGCATCTTGCTTTTGCTCAGGCTGGTCTCAAACTCCTGAGCTCAAGCAATCCACCCTCCTCAGCC
>CAUYQV010085212.1:0-37420 GCA_963574575.1 Galagoides demidoff | reverse complement strand
ACTATAACTGAGAAAATGACATGAAGGCTGCGTTGATCAGTTTGATGGAAGTATTTCGGATTGCATGCGAAAACCCCACACTGTACCCCAGAAGTGCATTAATGTACATAGTTACCATTCAATAAAATTAAAAAAAAAAAAAAGAAAGTATCTTTCACAAAGCAAAAGTTTTTAATTTTAAGTCTACTTATCAATTATTTTGTTTATATCTTTGATGTTACATATAAAAATATCATCACCAACCTTGGTGTCATCTAAATTTTCTCCTATGTAATCTCTTAGGCTTTTTATAGTTCTGTGATTTATAGTTTGGTCTATACCATTTTAGTTTCCAGGTATCCATTGTCTTATTGCATTGCTTCCAGTGAGAAATCTTCTGTTATTTTTATGTTTTGTTATTTTTCTATAGCAAATTGTTTACTTTTCACCATGTTTATCATTTCTTCTATCATTTATATTGGTAAATTTGATTATTATTTAGTTCTAGCTGTCTTCGTATTTCTCGTGCTTGTGCTTTGTTCAGATACTCAGACCACTCTTTGTAGCAGGGAAAGAGGACTCCAGAGATCTGGAAAGGAACTCTTGCAGTTCAGAGAATTGATTGACACATCCACATCTTTTTGAGAAAACTGTTCAAGGCACAGCACAAATGCACAGGAAAAGATAAGATATGATTACCACAGAGGGCCAAGAGTAGTGCAGGTTGTTACACGGAATGAAAGTAATGATGCTAAAGAAATAGTATACAAAAGGATTGTGCTTCAAAAGAACAGAGTAGCCAGCCCTATGTCAGAGTTTCCTTAACTCATCACCTTTCTAGGACATTGGTGTCTTGTGGGCCCCATCCTGTGTGTTACAGGATGTTTAGCAGCATCCCTGGCGTCAAGGCTCAGGTGTCAGGCACATTCTTCCTTAAGTTTTGAAAACCAAAAATGCCTCCAGATATTCCCAAATGTCCTAAAAGTATCCAATGTACGTAATACTATTATGAAACCAATATAGATATACTCACATATTCATGTGAATGATAAAACACAAAGATAGCCCAGAAAAATAACAGGGGAGAGCACACAGAGGGGAGGGGAGGGGAGAGGGGAGGGGAAGGGAGAGGGTGAGGGGATGGAGTGTATTTGGGAGAGTCTTACCTAACATGCATAATGTAAGTATACATTTCAAAACAACTAAGAGTATATTTTAATTGTCTTATGACAAAAATAAGTAAGTGAGGTGATGGTTATGTTAATCAGTTTGATTTAAACATTCCATATTGTATATCAAATCATCACATTGTACCTCATAAATGTATACAGTTATGATTTAATAAAAATTAATTTAAAAAAAGAAGTAAAACTTGCCCTTATTAAAAACCACTACCATAGACAGAATGCTGTTATTTCTCTACCTAAGATATCATTTAAAATAATAACCAAAAAGTTCAAACTGATCCAAGTAACTTAATTATAATCTAGAACAACTTTACATTTATTTACAGGGATACAAAAATGCCCAACCCATAAAAAAGAAAAAAAACACAGTATTTATCATTTAATTGCAATGCTTTAAAAATGCCAAGTACAATTTAAATAATGAAGAGACAAATTAATTAGGCTAAAATGACCCATAACTGAAATAGAGGTTAGAAATAGCACACAAGAACATCAAAACTGTTATGCTATATACTTTATATATAAACTTCATAGATACAGTGAGTATGAAAATCCAAAGACATAAATTGAATTTCTAAGCATAAAACTATACCATGTGAGATAGAAAACACATTATATGGGATTAAGTACTGATTAAACATTGAGTAAGACGTATTTGTTACACTGAAATTCTAAACATATGGAGTAGTTAAATAAGGCACTAAGAGAAAAGAGGAAAGAAATGAACAGATCATTAGTTCATGGTAGAAAGTTGTCAAGCAGCCTAATATTATATACAGAATAATATTTATAGTAATACAATATAATAATATTTATTATCTAATATATATTATACATTAGATACATGTATTAGATATATATGATCTATATCTGTATACATATATTAGATATGTATTATCTAATATTTCATTATGTAACTCATAGAGAATATCTAATATATATGGATGTGGTAGTAGAGAAAGAAACAGAGACGAACCCTAAGAAAGGATAGAGAAGAAGAAAAAGAATTGAAGAAATCATTTTTAATTTTTTTTTCAAAATTTCCCTGCTGCTATCTCATCTCCAGTGTTCTGGCATGTATATTCGAGCCTTCCTGGCTCCCTTTCATTCCTTCCTGTAGAGCAATATCTGAAAAACAAGTAGATACAGGTATTTGTTCCAAAGAATATTCTAATACATTAAATTTTTAGATTTCAGGATGGCTGCTATAATGTGCATAAAGAATTCACTTTGATTTATTGTCATGTTTAGCAAACTTTATTAAGCATTATTAAATTGAACATGTGTCATCACATCTGTAAATGTTTATGAATATAGCCTGAAGAAGTAACTCAGCAAAGGCACAGGGCAATTACGTCAGTCCCTATTATAGCATATTAAACAATCACACTTTTGTAAACTTTTAATATTTTCTAATCTTTCCTTCAAGTTCTGTTAAGATTCCCTCTCACTAATGGAACTCACTCTTTTATTATTGGAAATCTCAACTTTGTATCTATCAATTAAAAAAAAACTTAAAATATTCTGAAACAAAGCATCAGTGTCATAGGTTTATGGGATTAATGTAATAAGACCATCCTTTTAAAATTATCAAATACTTGCCATGAGGAGGAAAAGCATTTAGTATCATCACTTTTGAGTAGAGCAATACGGCTTTGCTATGTGGAAAAAAATGCTGTTATGTTAAATATTTCTAAATGGAAAAATCTGTAGCATGAATAATGTTTTAGAAAACAAATGAGCAAGGAAACTTTTTTCTTCCTGTATATATCTGAAGTTAACTTTTTTTCTACCATGGCACATCTCCATTAGTTGTAATATTGGCCTGGAAAAGATGATTTCTCTAAGACAGCGGTTCTCTATCTATGGGTCATGAGCAATAAAAATGCATCCTGCATATCAGATATTTACATTACGATTCATAACAGTAGGAAAATTAGAATTATGAAGTAGCAATGAAAATAATTTTACGGTTGGGGTCACCACAACATGAGGAACTGTATAAAGGGTTGCGGCATTAGGAAGGTTGAGAACCACTGCTCTAAGAGATGTGTGTCTTTATTACGTTATACACAATCATTATTCAATTCCATACATAGATACAGGAACAAAATAACAAATCATATGTTTTCTTTGAGATTTTCATCTAATCGGGAATTTTGGTGGTGCTAATGGCTTTAGATACCCAAACATGGCACAACTGGGGCTAGCAAAATTAATTATATGTTCCTGGATCAACAAACCAGTCAAAATTGGTTAACAAACCCTGAGCTTTCCTGACGCTATCGTCATTAGTCATTAAGGCATGTGTGTGACTTTGTAGTTTTTAAGAAACTTTTAGTAGTAATAGTAATTATTGTACTGAATGAGTCAAGTGCCTAGGATTAAATTGCTCAAAAATATAGCTATTATTAAAATGAATGTTAGTATTTTAGAGTGTAGCATAATTCACAAGAGCTATAACCTGTATACGCTCTTCTTATTATCACAAAAATAAAGTCAATAAAAGCATTTCCCTGCCCAGAAGAGAAAACTGGAAGTTCAGTTACTTGTCTGATATCAAATATCAGATGAAGTAGATCCTGCACTTGAACTCAGATGTATTTATGGAAGGATTTTTGACATCACTGTCTATTTTAATCTCCTTAAAACAAGTAAAAACAAATCAAAATTTAAACTTGAATAGTACGTATACTAACATATGCCTTCCAAATAACACATGTATTCCTAGGCAAATGTTTTATTTAGTATCTTCTCAACAGCCCAAATACAGTCTTCAAAGAAAAGTGTTTGTTTCACTGGCAAAGATTTTCCAATACCAATGTTGGTTCCAGTATTTGATTTGAAGTAAACAGTTATGGCCAGCTAAGATGGCCCATAATTTCAAAACAGAGGCAGAATGTTTCTATGGGATATCTGCCATCAGTGCCCTTCTTCACTGGTTTTTGCATTATGCACTCCAAGTATTTTCTTGGACAAAATGTGTTGCAGTAATTCCTTTTTTTTTCTTGACTTTTGTCTTAGTGTATTTGTGCTGCTACAAAGGAGTGCCATAGAATGAATAATTTATGGTGAAAGAAATTTATTGGCTCGCAGTTCTGGGTATTAGAAAGTCTAAGATGGAGTGTCTGGCTCCAGGTGAGGGCTTTCTGCTGCTTCATCTCATGGGGACAGAGCCAAGAGAGGGCGAGTGGGAAACTCTTCCTCCTTTTATAAGGAACCCACTTTCTTGATAACAAAGCTAGCATTGAACCTCTAATGAGGGCAGAGCCTTCATGGTATATAACCACCTCTTAAAGGTCCCAAATTTCAAAGTAGTATAAATTTGTTTGAATTTACAATACATGGACTTTGAAGGACACATTGAAACCATGTCAACAACCACAAGACACATGAACTCACATTAATCTGATGATTCGATCTGATTTGTCTTCAACTAAATTCTTATCAATTATGGAATTTTATTCATCTATAGTATTCTGAAAAATTGAGGAAAAATGTTTTAAAATATAAATAATAAGCAGGCAAAACACATATATAGCATAAGAAAAACATCCTGAGAGATTCTCAGCTAAAAGCTCAGTTACCCATTATCAGATATTGTCTTAAGATGGGAGAGTTGAACTTCTGTTAGGAACCAAGAATGGAGGAGACACCAGGGTCCATGTACACCTGTAGACACATTGTTGATGCCGTATTGCAGGGCACAGTCACAGCATCATTCTCAACTCAATTAAAAATTCATGTTAAATTAGTATTTAATAAATCACCTTATCAAGATGAAGAATTTGAAAATTAAAGTGCAATAATAAACTCAACAAAATTAGCCAGGTCTGTGAGTAGCAGATCTCCCATATTATAACACCATCAACTACTTCAATTAGTTGACAAGCTACAGAGAAGTCAGAATATAAAATGAAAGCTATTTGTGTAATACTCTAACAAATTTAAAGGGAAAAAGAGCATAGATACAACAATTCTTTCTTCTGTTTTTCAAAATTCTCCATGTTTATATTTGTTGATTTGTCTTAAATTTAAAGGGTTAAGTAGTTTATATTAACTTTTAATTTCAGAATATTAGGGTGTACATATCATTTGTTTACATACTTTGTTTTAGTGCAGATTGAGTCAAAGTTCTAAGTGTGCCCTTTACCCGGGTACTGTGCACAGTACCCAGTAGGTGTGAATTTACCTGTCCCCTTATTCCCCTTCCCCCAGTCTTATTTTCATTAAGATCTACTTCAATATATGCACATATCTGTTGATTGATTAGTTCCAATTTGAAATTGAGTACATGCATTGGTTTTCTATTCTTGTGGTGTTTCACTGTTTCACTTAGAAGAATGGCTTCTAGTTCCATCCATGTTGTCACAAAGACACTATATCAGTGCACTGTTTTTGTTTGTTTGTTTGTTTTGTTTTCTTCCTTTTCTGAGTAGTACTCCAAGGTATCCACATACCATTTTTTATTTATCCATGCATGTTTTGAGTTGTTTCCACTTTAAACTTGAGAATTGTAGTATATATTAATTTGAATCATATGAATCAAAATATAAAGTATTCTTGGATGTAAAATTAAATATTGTAGCCACATACACATTTTTTGTGTAGATGGATATTGTAGTGTAGTTTGACAATCTTTAACAGTACAAATCATGGTTTGCTTTTGGTCTTCTCTATTGCGGTGAAATATACTTTGTAAAGTAATGGCAGAGCTATAAATAAGGGTTCAGCCTCTGTTCTCAATAGGCAAATTCTTAATATTATGTAATGTTTTATTTAAACTTTTTAGGCATTGAATATGATGTGGGCCATTTCAAACCAGGCTGATTGTTAGCCTTATCTTCTTTAAAGTGGACACTTACGTATATCTTTCTTTAGTTTTTGTAGTCAATAATGAATGAAGAGATGTGTTAATGTCAATCATGCTATGTCCTCTTACTGGAATTCTACATGCCCTGTTACTTTCCTTATGTTATTTTTCTAGACATCAAGACAACTTCCACCAATAATTATACTGAGTACATTTCCTGTTCTATCTGTGAGGAATTTCAATGGTTCATTCAATGGAGAGTTTTGCCTTTCTCCCATAGGATGTAATTTTTGTAAATTTATGTGATTTCTTCACATTTTCCCCTCTGATTTCCAGTTACTATTTCCAGACTTTTACTTTATCAATAGATAAAATGTCACTGATGTCTATTGCCTAAGTTTTAGTTTCTTATTTATTTTTTTAGCTCTACATATTACTGTCTTCAATGTGTTTCTTCAATTTTGCAATTTCCATTTTAAGTTCATTCAGTTGTTTGACTGTATAGGCCTTCAACTATCTTTTCCTTATAAAATTCAGAATTTCACTAAGTTCTTCTGTAGGCTGAAGTTGTCAGTGGAAAATTATCTCCTATTCTTGAATTATATATTCTTCTCTGCCACAATTTCCATCATGTTTTAGATATCCTTTTCTTTTTCTTTAAAAAGTTTATTGTTGCCTTATGCTTTTGCTTTTTGGGGGACATAGTTTCATTATGTTCAATGGAAAGTCCGATTAGGATCATCTATTTGCTTCATCTATGAATGGGTTTTTCTAATGCTTTTTCAAAATTATATGAAACCTGTTCTTCATCACGTTTTAATGATTCACACTGTCTTCTAAATAAAGTTATGAATGGAAAAGGAAACATCTCAGCTCAAGCTAGTCAGGAACAATCTGAGTTATGTCTTCTCTCCCAGGATTTTGCTAAATATCTTTTCTTGGCTTTACTCTATTTAGAAGGGAATTGTTTTGCTCTCATAAGACGGTACTCTCAAGAAAGGGATTACTCTTTCAATTCAAAATGAAACAATTTTTATTTATCAACTTCTTCCATTTTACTTATAAGATTGTTACATCAGGTTTTCCTCTACTACCACACTTATTCAACCAGTCTTTCCATTTTGGAAAATGTAGTGATAGTTTCCAGGATACTATTTATGTGTCATTCCTAGTTCTACTATCAAGAGCTGGATTAAAATTTTTATTATTGTGTGTTAGAATCTTTCTTCTCTTTTTGTGGAAATTTTGTTTCTTCATTAACATTTCATGTCTTAAAGTTTATGGGATGAATTTCAAATCTTTTTTGTTGGGTTAATAATAGTGGAGACTTTTTATCTATGTACTTTTGATTCGTGGATTATTATTTAAGAATGGTGTATTGAGAATATACAATTTGGCTTCCCATTGTCATTTTCTACGTGGAAAGCAACATGACTAAATTTAAAGGAATGTGAATAAAATGAGAAATTATATTAAATATGGAAAATCTTGGTCATCATTTTCTTATTGAATAGTATAATTTGTGCCTATTTGATAGCAATATTGTATATAGCTCTTGAGTTCTACAAATAAACTGCCATTTTTAGAATTTAAGGCATGACTTACTTTCCTTTTAAAATTATGATTCTCTAGATTAAAATTGCAGATCAGGGAGGTCTTTTCTGAAAAATTCTCCTAGTCTTGCACATTGACTAATTAATACACTATGCTAAAACACAAAAGGGAAAGTAAGATGAAAAAATTAAATAATCTACAATTTTTACATAAATAAATAAATAAATAAATAAATAAATAAATAAATAAATAAATAAATAAATAAAATTACTACTGATCTAGTTGGGCCAGACTAGATTCATTCTACTAATTCCTTCCAAATATTTGTTGTCTCTCTCTTCTTTTAATGATGGGACATCACCCCATTCATCTGACACATCTTATTTTCAAGATATCTATACAATTAAAGCTACATTTTCTGGTATCTTCTTAGCTATAGGTATGAGACTATGTTCTTGCCAGGATGTGTGACTTATAGGTGATCTCATTTTTTAAAAAAAGTTTATATTGTGATATAAAGAAAAAATGAGAAAAACACACAATTAGACATTATCTAGGTTACCAAAGAAATAAAAGAAAAGAAGAAAAAATAATGAAGCTTCCTACTGCATCTTTTCTTACTTTCTTCTCTTTTTCCCCTTTTGTAGGTAAAAATTTTATAGTACCATAAAGCCCGTGGTGGAAAAGCTGGTGTAGATCAAATTAGAACCATTAAAAACTTTTTTTTCATTAAAAACTTTGAAGTGAAGTGTAAAATGACTATGCTGGAAGCAGAGAATAAGCTAGTACATTAATTTTCTATGCATATTAGAGGTCACAGCTATAGGGTTAACAGGAAAGAGATAGCTCAAAGACTTTTACTTGTATAAACTGAGCTTTTGGATTTTGGGAATGTAAACATAATAAAGACAAGATTTCTGTTTTACTTATTGTTACCATCTAGTGCCTAACACAGTGACTTTTACACAGAAGATACGAAATTCATACCTAATTGATAAACAAAATCAGTTGTACCATTTACTGAGATAATGCTGACTGTGGGTTGAGGGTTTCTTGTGGCAAATTACAGACATAGTAAGTCCATATTTGGACATATTAATTAGTAAATGATTGCATGTCTCCAGAATAAAGATATTAATTAATAAGCGAAGAAACAGGAGGGGAGAGAAGCAATACAATGGTTAATTTTGTGGGTCAACTTGATTATATTAAGGGATACTCAGATACCTTGGAAACATCCTTTCTAAGTGTGTTTGTGATAAAGTTTCTAGAAGAATGTAATATTTGTATTTGTAGACCGAGTAAAGGAAATAAGCCCTTACCAATGTGGGCAGGTATCATTCAATTTCTTGAGAGCTATGGAGGGACAAAAAGGGTGGAAGAATGAATTCATTCTCTCTTTGAAAGAAGCCATAATCACCTCTGTCCTTGGACATCAGAGCTTTAGATTCCTGGACCTTCAGATTCTAGGACTTACATCAGCAGGCTCCCTGGTTCTCTGATATTTGAACTCAGACTGAGAGTTACACTGCTAGCTCCCCTGGGACTTGGAATGAATCATCATCTTTCTTGGTTCTCCAGCTTGCAGACATTTTATGGGACTTTTCAGCCTCTATAATTGCTTGAGCCAATTCCTATGAGAAATCCATATAAATATAGAAATTCCTGAAAAAAATATATAGGAAAGCCCCCAAAGCCCTGAAATTATATATTGTATGAATTATATATTTCTTACATATATGTGTGTGTGTGTATGAAAGCCCATAAAAATACAGCCCTGAAAAACCCTGAAATTATATATTGTATGAATTATATATTTCATATATATATATATATATATATACACACACACACACACACACACACACACACACATACATACATACATATATGAAAGCCCAGAAAAATACAAGCAGTGTCTGGATAGGGGATATAAATTTAGAAACTTTTCTATATAGTTGGAAAATAAAGCCATGGGTAAATATGTCTAAAAGAGCTCTCTCAACTCAGCCTGAATGAAGAGAAGAGGATTATACTATGGTCCTGAGAAACTGCATAGCCAGAAAGAAAATGAGTGGGTTAGAAAAGCCCAGAGAACAGTGTTATCAATGAGCTTTCACCTACCCATCCCCACAGTGTGGGAGGCTCATCTACATACATCAAAGATCACTTTATCCATGAAGATAACATCAGAAAGACAGGACACTAGAAAAAAAAACAAAAATGAGAAAACTGAACTTTTCTCACCTATGAGCAGTTGACTAAGTTTCCTGAGCAACATAATATGATATCTAAACACACACTAGAAGGATTTAGTAATCAAATATAATTTATCGCAAAATTATCTAGTATATTTAATATGACTCATCTGTATTGTGCTTCATAGTAATTAAACAGAGTGCCAACCAGCTTGCATAAATTAGTGTAATAAGCATGATGTTTGTATAGCTAAATTCATTCTTTTATCAACTGAAGAGCAGGGAGGTATGAAATGTGGAAAGAAGGATGTTTTTTGAGAACTCTTCTAAACATTTCATTTTACTTTATTGAGACAGAGTCTTGCTCTGTGGCCCTGACTAGAGCACAGTGGCATCTATAGCTCACTGCAACTTCAGTTTCCTAAGCTCAGGTGATCCTCCTGCCTCAGCCACTGGAGTAACGGGACTACAGGAATGGGTCACCATATGTTAATTTTTTTTTTCTATTTTTAGTACATACTGGACCTAAGCTCCTGACCTCAACTGCTCTTCGGGTCCTGTTTTCCCAGAGTTCTAGGATTACAGGATTGAGCCACCACACCTGTGCCATCTTCTAAACTTTCTGGTAAGTATCCTGATAGTATTAATCTTTTCCAGAGCTAAAAAATATCTTCAACCAAAATCTTTGCTAATTACATTATTAGAAGAGCCAGTAAAAAGTGAAATTTGAGTTTCTTGCCTTGATTTAAAGTTTGTAATTTTCTTAATAGTCTTTACCTATCATGGAATGAGAAGGAATTAGTTTCAATGATGAGAAGGAATTAGTTTAGTAGAGTTAGAACAAACTATAGTTAAGTCAGCCTAAGGTAATTTAGGAAAAAGTCAAAGTCAAATCATATAATAAAGTAAATGTTAGATTAAAGAAGCAGAATCATCAAAGAAAATTATAAATAATTATATTTTTCTCTCTCACAGTTCAATCAAACCCATTTCTGACTTTTTACATGTGGCAGAAAAAGTTCTATGGCTTCAATTTATACCAATTTAATGTATTAAAAATTAATGTAATAATTTCTAGCCAGGAAAGTTGTGTCATTTTCATAGGTAATATCAGCAGTCCGAATTAAGAATTTAAATGTATACATTTTATTTAATAATAAAGCTTTTCCCTTACTCCAAGTTGGTCTTTGAAAAAATGTGCACCTTTAGTAGATAAAGGAGTTATGTTATGCTTCTTCCTTTCCAGAACCTACTTTTCTATAGTCTCATACATATCACTAATTCTCATTTTTACTGTTTAAGGGCTCAAAAAATGGAAATAAAGACCTACTGGGGTCATAAAAGTTTTTACTTGATAAGATAGTCATGGTCTAACAAGTATAGTTTTCTGTGGGTTTGACTTGGTATTCAGAGTTGAATCTATCTGATTTGCCCTACTTTTTGCCTTTTTCTATCCTCAGAAATGTTACCAACTCATTCACTTGTAAATTCTATTTAGATCAATATCTTCAGGGAATTATTTCATAGTGACAAAGGATATAATTTAATTCACAGAACATAAATAATAATGCTAAATGACTGTTCATAACAGCTTCAAAATGCATAAAGCAAAAATTGATGAAAATGTAATCATCAAATATTAATAATTAGTAGCATAATAGGCAGAAAATCAATATATAAATAGAAATATTAAATAAATTGACTTAAGTAATAGATATAAAGACAACAGATTATATGTTGATATATAACACCAGATATAAAAAAATCTTACTTCTTTTTATTTGAGTATAGAATGATTTTTAAGAATGATTATATTATTAGCTAAGAAAATTCTCTCTAATTAAAATATAAAACAAAAATTAATGAAACAAATCTATTTATAATACCATCAAAAGTAATAAAATATATGGAAATAATCAAGTAAACAAAGGACTTACACAGTAAAATCTACAAAACATTGCTGAAAGTAAATTTGAAAAGACATTAGTACATTATAATGCAAGTTCATATTCATGAATTGGAAGTCTTAATGTTGTCAAGGTAACAATATTACCCAAAGAAATCTATAGATTTAATGTACTTCTTAATAAAATCTTGATAATGTTATTTGCCAGACTAGAGAAACAATTTATTTTAAAATGTAAAAAACATATACCCAGCGTCTCAATGGGACTTGAACAGCCAAAAGTCTTCAAAATGAAAACAAAATATAAGTCTCACACTTTCTGATTTCAAAATTGTGAAACTATGTTAATCAAAACAATGTAATATTAATATAAAGACAGACATAGAAAGCAGTGAAATAGGATAAAGAGACTGGAAAGAAAACTTCAATGTCATTGTTAAGGACATTCAATGAGTAAATAATTATCTTCAACAAATGGTCTTAAGAAAACTGAATATCCACATGCTAATGAATGAAAGTGCAACCTTACCTTAAAAGATACAAAGAAAAACTCCAAAACTTAAGAGGTAAAACTATACAATAAGAAAATATAAGAAAAATCTTCATTGCTTTGGCTTTGGCACTGATCACTTAGAAATAGTATTGAAAACAAAGGCACAGAAAGTAAGGATAGATAAATTGGGCTACTTCAAAATTGAAAACATTTATCCATCATAGAACACAATCAATAAAGTGAAAAGGCAACCTATGAAATAGCAGAAAATAAATATTTTCAAATCATATATCTGATAAGGGGTTAATATGTGTATTCAGAATATAAAAGGAAAACTCCTACAAATCAACAATGACAACAACAACAACAAATGAAAAAAAATGAAGAAATAATAGGACTTGGAAATGGTCAAAGAACGTGATTAGACAGTCATTTCTCTAAAGAAGATACATACAAATTGCCAAGGTGCGTAACAAAAAATGTTCAGCACCACTGATCATTACAGAAACACAAATCTAAAACACCTTGCACTTGAGCTATCACCTTGCACTTACTAGAATGGCTGCTGTAAAACAACAAAACTGCACTCGCCCAGAGAAAGAAGTAACAGGTGTTAGCAAAGCTCCAGGGAAAGTGGAATCTTTGTGAACTACTGGTGTATATGTACAATGTTGTAGCCACAATGAAACAAGTATGGCGGCTTTACAAAAAATTAGGAATAGAATGACCTATGAGTGGAACAGAAGAATGAATATTCTGTTGTTGTTGAATGAACTATCCTGTAGATACCTATTAGGCTCATTTGGTCTACAGGGAAGATTAAGCCCAATACTTTACTGTTGGTTTTCTGTCTGGGTTTCTAGTGATGAAAGCAGAGTTTTGACGTCTCTGGTAATTTTTGTATTGAGGTCTAGCTCTGTCTTTATTTCTGGTAAAATTTAGTTAGATAATTAGACAAAATAAATAATATCTGATAGGACAACAAAGTAAATATAATCAATAATAGAATATACTTCAAAATAACTAAAAGAGCAGTATTATAATGTTCCTAACAAAAGGAATGATAAATGCTTGAGGTAATTAATACTCCAGTTACTCTGATTTAATACACACTATATGTGTGTATAAAAATCACATGCCCTATAAATATATACAAATATTATGGGCCAATAATAATTTTTTAAAATTAAAAACATAGAATTACAACATGATTCAGCATTTGTATTTTTGTGTACATATAAAAACTGGAAAAACAGAGTCTCTAAGATCTATTTATACAACCATTCTTATCGCAGCATTATTCAAGCACCCAAAAGTTGTAAGGAACATAAATATCCATTCATGGGTAAATAGATACATACCAGGGAATATTATTCAGCCTTTAAAAAGAAAAGCAGGTCTGACACATGCTATAATATGCATGAAACCTGAGGATATGAAGTTAAGTAAGTCAATCATACAAAGACAACTGTTATAACAATGGGTGACAACCCCTTTGTAACATTGAAAATACATCCTGCCTATTAGATATTTACATCATGATTCATAACAGTAGCAAAATTACAGTTATGAAGTAGCAACAAAAATAATTTTATGGTTAGGGGGGACCACAACATGAGGAACTGTATTAAAGGGTTGCGGTATTAGGAGGTATTAGGAAGGTTGAGAACCACTGTGTTATATGATTCTGTATGTATCTAGAGTTGTCAAATTTCAAGAGACCAAAAGAAGAATGGTAGAAAATGGAAAGCTACTTACTAGATACAATGTTTCAGTTTCACAAAGTAGAAAATATCTGGCTGTTGGCGCACAATAGTGTGAATGTGCTTACTCAACACCACTGACTTGTGAACTTAAAAATAGTGTGGAAAATTTTATATGTGTAAAAATTAAATATATGTACATGTATGTACATCCTAACTTGTAAAATAAAGCAAAACTTGTCTCAGTAAACATAACAATTGCAAATCATTAATAGTACATACTCTGACTCAACTGGACATTAAATTTGAAATAAATAACCAGAATATTTCTGAGCTCTTTCTCATATATTTTACAAACAAAAGAATACAATTATAAGTACCTGTGGGTGAAAGAAGAAATGAAACATAAAAACCATTTTAATTGAATGCAATTATAGAACTTATCAAATTAGAGGAGTGCAGCGTAAGCAATATTTATAGTAAAATTTATGGCACAAACATGTATGTGCCAAGTGTCTTCACTCTCCTGTCCACAGCAGTGCTATTGACAATAGCCAAGTTATGGAATCCGGCTAAGTGTCCATCCATACATGAGTGGGTAAGGAGAGTATGCTTGTATCCTCAGGGAGATATCATTCCACCTTGAAAAGGAAGGAAGTTTGCCAGATGGAACAACATGGTTGGAATTGAAGAATGTTATGTTCATCAGAATAAGTCAGGCACATTAAAAAAAAAATACCCCATGTTCTCATTTGCATGTGGAATTTACAACAATCAAATTTACAGAACAAAGCAAAGTGATGGTTGGTGGCTGCAGCATGGGGAACATAGAGAGATGATGGCCAAAGGAGGCAAAGCTTCAATTAGACAGGAGGAATAATCATTGTGCCATGTGGTAAATATAGTTATTAATAGTGTATGGCACATTTCAAAATTGCTAGGACTAAATTTCAAATGTTCTTACCACAAAAAATTATGTATTTTGAGATGATGGTTATTTTAATTAGCACATTTATTCCCCACTGTATTCATTAATCATAACATCACCTTGTAACCCATAAATATATACAAAATAATTTGCTAATTTATAATAAAAAGATTAAAAAAAATCCATAACCTTAGCTTGTACTTTTAGAAGTTAAAAAGAAGTAAATTGAGTAAATTAACCCAAATTTAGAGAAAGAAATAAAATAATACAGATCAGAGTTAAAATTAATGGGACAATATATACCAAAAAAGAAGAAAATTAGTTTTGAAAAGCTGTGGCTTTGAGATTATTAAAAGCAAGACCTTTACCCAGACTGATCATGAATAAAGAGTGAAACATAAATTATATTTTTTAAAGAAACGTCAATTATTAACATCAGGAATGAAAATGTTGACATACGAACTGTTTTATATAGATATATTCACCATCTTAGATACAATAAGAAAAATTCCTGGTTGGGCTGCACCTGTGGCTCAAAGGAGTAGCCAGCCCCATATGCCGGAGGTGGCAGGTTCAAACCTAGTCCCAGCCAAAAATGGCAAAAAAAAATAATAATAATAAAATAAAATAAATAAGAAAAGACAAGAAAAATTTCTGGAAGTATACAAACTACAAAGTTTCCTGGATAAGAAATTGACTACTTTAATAGTCTTATACTGTGCATTACGTTAGAAAAAGTAAATTTGTTCATAAAACTGTGGAACATAGAAAATTCCAAGGCCAGTTAGCTTCACTTGTGAATTACAGTCAATATTTTAGAAATAAATAGTAAAAATTCTAAACAAAATATTACAGAAAATTGAATTGGAAAGAAGATGAAGACCTTGCAATTAATTTTAAGAGGCCAGAATCACAAAGATATCAATAGCAGACCATAACACGATAAGGAAAAGATGCCTCCCGAGGATAGATACAAATATTCTAAACAATACTTTAGTAAATATATATGTGTGTGTGTGTGTGTGTGAAAACACATATACACACACGAATAAAGCATAATTCATCAAAACCAATTGAGTTTGATTCCTGGGCATAAAGTTGTCTTAACATTAAAAGCAAATCAATGGAATTCATTATGCTAATAAATAAACAAATATCAATTGGATGATTTCAGTATGTTTACAATAGTCTTGGACCAACACTGAAATACATTCTCTAGAACAACTGCAGTAAATTAGATGACAAAGGATTTTCTTCAGCCTGACAAAAGGCATCTATGGAATAACTACAGCTAACAACATACTCATACAAGAGACAGAAAATTTGCATCTGAGACCAGGAAAACTATCTAAGTTTTCCTCCAAAATGTTGAAACTTAATGGCTTATCTGGGGACTTTCAGAGGTGATTATGCCATGGGGATGCCTCCCCAGTTTGTAGGATTAAGACCCTTACCACCAGGGTTCCTTCAGTGTCTGCCTCATGGCCCTTCCCCCGCCACACAGAACAACTCTGCTGTGCACACAGCCACCAGGCACCACCTCAGAAGCAGAGAGCAGCCCTCCCCAGACAATGAATCTGTCAGGGACTTAATCATGAGATCCCCACCTCCAGAACTGCAAGAAATACATGTCTGTTGTTTTTTTCTCAAAACCTATTTTTACTTTGAATTATTATGGGTGCATGACGTGTATATTTTTAGAGGATACACGTGATATTGTGAATGAGACATACAATGTGAATGAATCAAATCAGGGCAATTGGGGTACCCATCACCTCCAGCGACTCTAATGCACAATAAGTTAGGGTATACTTTAAAATAACTGAAGTTTCCAACACAAAGAAAAGTTATATGCCTGTTGTTTTTAAACTACTTGGTCTCAAGTATGTTGCTATAGCAGCACGCAGAGACTATGGCAGATGTCTATTCTCAGGTCCTCTAATCAGCAATATACTGAAGTTTCTAGCCAAAGAAGTAGGGTAAATAAAGAAGTCAGAGGTATCCGTATTGTGAAGGGAGAAGTAAACTCTGTTATATTCATAGACAATAAGATTATACAAGTAGAAAACCTTTTGGTATTTATAAAAAACTGTTAGGACTAATAAGTCAGATAGATGTCTGATATCAGATCATTATACAGAAATCAATTATATTTCTACCTCTTATCAGCAATCAGGAATCAAATTTTGTTAAGTGAACAACTCTTAAGATTTGTAATTAACGTATGTACTATTTAGGGGAAAATCTAAAAAAAATTCAAGTTCTATACAATGAAAGTTACAAATATATGAAAAAATGCTTTTTAAAGACCTAAATAAATAGAAAAATATACCACATTTACAGGTGAGAAAACTTAATATTATAAAGGTGCCAATTATCTCACATACCTTGAAATTCAGATCAAAGTCTTAGCAAGATTATGTAGGAGTGATTAACAAGCTAATTTTAAAAGTGATATGGAAATTCTAAGACCTAGGAAAATAATTTTAAAAAGGAGTTGAGTCATAGCAATCAGGACCATGTGGTTTAGGTGTCAAGATAGATGAATAGAATGTAATACAGAGTGCAGAAGTACTTAATACACACATTGATACTGGATTTTCAACAAAAGCAAAAAATGAGTATAAGCAGAAAAAGGCTAGTCTTTTCAATAAATGGTACCTGAATTTCTGGAAATTTATATGCAAAAGTAAAATAAATTGCTTCTATACTTCCAAATATTTACAAAAATTAAATCCAAATTGATCCTATCCCAAAGGTAAAACCAAAACTTTATATAACTTCTAGAAGAAAACACATACAAAAGCCTTTGTGAACTTGAATTAGGAAATGTTTTTCACAGACACAACACCAAAACTACGATTCATAAGAGACAAAAATCAATACATTTCAATATATACATGAAAACATTTAGGTTTGAAAAGGCTGAAGTGGTTATATCACTATCAAGAGAAGTAGATATTTGAACAGGATTTTACCAGCTTTTCAGATCTGTTAGTAGTTCGTAGAGTTTCCAGGAACTAACATGAATGAGACATTTGTGAGTTTTAAGCACATTACACTTCCAGAGATTCTTCAGTCTGGCAATGTGGTCCCAGACTAGCCCACTCCTAAGGAAATCCCCACTTCTTCGACAAGAAGAGTTCCGCTAAGAGTTATGTACCTATTGCATGTTCTGAGACATGACCGTGGGTAAATTGAAAACAGGAGATTATTCCACAGAAGAGAAATAAGGGCAACCACATATGGAACCCAGAATCCACATTACTGCCAGGACCGGGCCTGGGTGATCCCCTCTCCAGGAAGACAAAGCTTCTGTGACTGTGTAAGTTTTCTCTCTCTTCTGTTCGCCTGCATGTTTGCTACTGTAGTTTTCCTACCTGTTTGTTTACTGCCATTTTTGTTGATGTTTCTATATAAGTATAAAGTGGAGGTACTATGTCTGATTAAGTTTATTGTTGAACCAAAAGTTTCTGAATGCTAAAAAAGTTACATCCATACCTGACTTGAGGAAACCATCCTGAACATGCAGAGAGCCGTTGCCCGTGACACCGTCTTCAGATTCAGCACATGCTGAAAATTAGAGTTGTCTATCCTTGGGCACTGGCAAGGGGATTTTTTTTTTTTTCAGTTTTTGGCCAGGGCTGGGTTTGAACCCGCCACCTCTGGCATATGGGGCTGGCGCCCTACTCCTTTGAGCCACAGGTGCCACTCTGATGGTTTTTTTTGTTGTTTGTTTTTGTATGTAGAATGATCTAATAATGATGATGTTAATAGTAGCTAATGTTTGCTGAATATCCATTGTTTGTCAGGAAAGACACCAGCCTTTCAAGTTGAGTCATTTCATCTAAACCTACAAACACTTTTATGAAATAGAAGTCATTATTATTATCTCCATTTTAGAGATGCTGAACAAAGTCTCAGGTAGGTTTAAAAAACTAAAAAAAGTAGCCAATGTCTCACAGAGAAAAAGGACACAAATGTGATATGAAGCCTAGTATTTACGATTCATCCGTGCCTAAGTTGTGACTACCTCTGAGCTTTTTAGTGTTACTCAGATAATTTTATTTCGTGCTCCAGTGTGACTGAGATTTTAAGACAGTGCACAGAGACATCAAAGAAGAGAGAGCTCATTGTCGACATTATGTTTGCATATGGCTCTGATGACGTTTGAGACAGAGTCTCACTATATCATCTTTGGTAGAGTGTTATGGCATCACAGCTCACAGCAACCTCAAACTCTTGGTCTCAAGTGATTCTCTTGCCTCAGCCTCCCAAGTAGCTGGGACTACAGGCACCCACCACAATGCCTGGCTATTTTTTTGTTGCAGTTGTCATTGCTATTTAGCTGACCTGGGCCAGGTTTGAACATGCCAGCCTCAGTGTATGTGGCCAGTGCCCTACCCACTGAGCTACAGGCATCATCCTCTGATGACTTTTTTAAAGAGCAAAATATTTTCTTCATAAAGAATACATTGCTGGGGCAGTGCCTATGGCTCAAAGGAGTAAGGCGCCAGCTCCATATACTAGAGGTGATGGGTTCAAACCCAGCCCCAGCCAAAAACTGCAAAAAAAAGTAAAAAGAAAAAAAAAGAATACATTGCTATACATTTATTTTATTCTTTTATTTTTGTTAAATCATAGCTGTGTACAATTTGAAATATTTTCATCAAACTGGTTAACATAGCCTTCACGGCATTTTCTTAGTTATTGTGTTAAGACTTCTATATTCTACAGCTAGTAAATTTCACTTGTACCCTTGTAAGATGCACCTTAAGTGTGGTCTCATAAATTACCTTCCCTCCACCCATCCTACCCCCTCCCCTTTCCCCTTCTTCTTGTACTATATAACTGGGTTATAGCTTTAAGAAAGCTATAAATTGGTTTCATAGGAGGGGTGAGTAAACTGGATAGTTTTTCTTCCATTCTTGAGATACTGCTATATATTTATTAATGTATGCTTTGTAATATTCCTTATTATGTTTTTACATCTTTTTTTAATTGTTTGAGATTCATTGAGCATACAAAGAATTAAGTTACACTGATTGCATTCCTTAGGTAAAATCCCTCTTATAATTGTGTCCCGCCCCCAAGGGTTAGTGCCATACACTGTGACCCCAACCCCCTGCCTCTTCCCCTTTCCCTGCTCCCTTAGTCCCCTACCCTTGCCCTGTATTAGCTCATCTACTGCCTTCATATTAGAATTGACTACATTGGATTCTTGCCTCTCCATTCTTGGGATGTTTTATTAAGAAGAATATGTTACCCAGAAGAAAAAAATCATTTTATCATAAGGACATTTGCACTAGACTAGCTCAATTTTTATATTATGTTTAAAAATGTTACATGTTTGTATATTGTTTCCTGAGAAAATGTTAAGCTCTTAGAGGGCAGAACCTATGTTTTATTTTCTGTTCTACACCCCACAATATGTTTGACACTGGTACATAATCACTAAGTTCATTAATGAGGGCAGAATCTATGTTTTATATTCTGTTCTACACCCTACAATATTGTACACCCTACAATATGTTTAACGTTAGTATATAATCATTAAGTTCATTACATACGAAATGTCTGATTTCAAATCAAAACTTAGTTCATTATATCTCAGTGAAGAAGCAATACAATTAATCAAAGTATGCACCTTGGTGGTTACTCATATGGAGGGGAGGTGGGTTGGCTTCCACAGAAGCTTTGAGTTCGTCACTATCCTCCTTAGTTGCAGGTTGCCCACTTGGCTCATTTTCAAGATGAAAATCACCAGGGCATTGGTATACTGTGATTCATTATCTCCACCTTCCCAAAATCTTCACTGATATTTCAAGCTGCGTGTGCCATATTGGTTTCCTGATGGAGCTCATATTTGAAAAAAAAAATTTTTGACTTGCCCATGATTTTCCCAAAATTGTTGTAAAAATTTTTTGAAATATAATCACAAGCCAAAACATGCATTTGAAAGAATGAGGATGTATCTTCACAATAAAAATAAAACAAGAAGTGCTGGAAATAGAAATGTCAAACTCAGGACCGAAGGAAATCAGATATTTCATACTTAAGTTTTTTTCTTAAGTTAATAGCACGACAGACATATAAACCTTTTAGTCAGTTACCTTTGTCAGAGTCCTTAGTAGTGAAGTTTTGAGTACTTTTCTAACAACAATGAAGATTTTGCACAGCATCTTTAATTAATTGATTCATTCAGCACATGTATGTTCAGGATCTTTTTCTGCCAAGCTAAGGTACTGGAGATTTAATTAAGTTGAAATAGATTTTAACTCCACTCTCACATCTTGTGTAGAACGTAGTGTCTCAATACAGAGTCAGTAAGTGATTGCTGAATAGAGAAAGTAATTATAAATTCAATGTTTCCAGGTAGAAAATGTTGAACTACACTTGTACGCGTGGGTTTAAGCTTTGCTTGTGTGCAGTACATGTTAGAGGTACGGTAGATATTTAAAAGAACAAATCTAAAAACATTATTGTTTTGTGTATTCATTTGTAGTTCCAAAACTGATATGAGAGAAAAACTGTTATTTTTGAGATTTAACTTTCAAAATTTAGGACAACAGTCAAATAAATGAGCAAAGAAGCTTCTGAAACCAAATGTGGCCTAGATTCTTTCTTTTAAAAAATATCTTTCTTTTTTCTTTTTTTTTTTCTGACCTGACTTAAAACTCACAGTTTCGACATCCAGAATAGATAAAATAAAATAGAGGGAAATAGGCATTTCCTTATGGAACAGCCAGCTCCTCACAAGTCATGATTAACCTCAACTGCAGATTTTGTTTCTAAGTTATGCCCTTTCTCCGCTGTGCCCAATCCAAATGAACATGTCAGAAATGCTCTTCGCTGAGGGCTTACATTTTGGGGTATTTCAAAATAAGTATCAGTTGGCCTGATTTTTCGAGGTATGCGAAATTCAAGCAGGTTATGCTCTGGGTGCTTATGTAAAGTCACAGTGTTGAAAACAGGTAAAGTTCATTGGCTTGCTTGCTAGTTCATCACCTGAGCTGACCTGAAATGACTAAGCAGTCCTAGACAAATATTGAGGCTATTGCCTGTATCTTGATTGTTCATCATTCAATTTCTTCAGGTGCATAATATAATAGGAATATAAAATCGAGATCCAGTTTTTATTAGCTTGAATTTCAAGTAGAAACAGGACCCATATAGTGTGTGATTATTGTGAAAAACAGTGGAGAAAAAGAAGTATAATTGAAAGAAAATGAGATGAAGACTGACAAGTGATAGAAGGAGAACGCAATTATGAGACTGGAAATTCAGATTGTAGAGTAAAATGTGCCACCCAAAGTCATTTGGATCTAGAGTATAAAGGTATAAAATACTGTTTCTTTTATGTTTTAATGCTTTCCTATAGCTTTATCATTATAATTATCATCATCATGTTTATAACTAACATTTACTGAGCATTTTGAATAATCCAGGCAATGCTCTAAGAAATGTATGCATACTAATTCATTAATCCTTATCAAAAGCATGTGGGCTAAGCGTAATCACTATTCCCATTTTAGAGATGAGAAACATGAAGCAGAGTGAAAATAAATAAATTTTTCCACAACTACACGTATAGTCAGTCATGGAGCTGAGATTATATTCATGAGGACATCTAAGGACACCGCTGAGCTCACAATTTAAGACTTAGCCGAGTAATGCTGCCATCTTGAAAATGTGTTTATATTCTACCCAGTGTTATTTGAAAGATTTTTCAGTTCTTTTCACCTTGCTTCCAAAACTCCTCTTAAAATAAAAAATCCTAAGAAATAGGAGCAAATACAATTATTTAAGTCAGCTACATTTAGATTTATTATCTGCTATACTCACTGCATACTGATAGGTCCTGCATAGAGTACAATATGTAATTCAGTCATTAAATAATATAATCTATATAGTTTTCTGTCCCTTAGCCAATCTGACATTCTTACTAGCCCTTAATGACATTATGCATTTTGGGGTTTTGTAGTTGACAATTTTCCAGCGGAGATCAGCTTAAATACCAGACAGCTCATTTATTCCCTCAATTCTATAATTCTTACAATCATAATTCCCTTCTCAATCAACTGGATTGATCAGTGGACCTAAAAAAAAGTTGCCATCAATCAACTGGATTGATCAGTGGACCTAAAAAAAAAGTTGCAAATTGATTTTTATTTAGGATTAAACGTTCTCTATGATAAATTCTGGCCATTAAAAATATACTATTCATTATGTCATGTAAAGAATTTGATGAAACTATGCTTCATAGAATTATTGATTTGGAAGTATATCTCATTTTCAGTCTTTAAAATCTTATTTAGGGTGGTGCCTGTGGCTCAGTGGGTATGGTGCCAGCCCCATATATCAAGGGTGGCAGGTTTGAAAAATAAAGCCAGGCATTGTGTTGGGTGCTTGTAGTCCTAGCTCCCTGAGAGACCAAGGCAAGAGAATTACCTAAGCCCAGGAGTGGGAGGTTACTGTGAGCTGGGATGCCACAGCATTCTACCGAGGGTGATAAGGTGAGACTCTGTCTCAAAAAAAAAGAGAAAGAAATGAAACCTTATTTAGACAACTTGTACATATGTAACCCACTGATTATTGCATTTAACTTCACTTCTCTCCTATATTTTAATGTCTTTTTTTAAAACAGTAAATATGAGGTATCCCCAAACTCACCACATATAGAGAAAATTGGAAATTGTAGCTAAGATTATCTTTATTTACAAAATACATACACATTACACATTTTTACAAAATATTTACATACATCACCTACATGTTGGCCACCTTTCTGTAAAATTTTGCTATGAATTTTTTCTAAATAAAGATACATTTGGCTACAATTTCCCATTTCCCCCTATGTATGGTGCCTCTTGGGACACCCTGTATTTAATCAAGAGGAAAGAGAAATTGTGAGTTAACCATAAGGAGTTATTTGTATTGATACATTATTTTATGTGGGTGTAACATAATGGTGTTAGGACTATATAACACATAATATTTCTCAAAATACACACAAAGAATCTCCCCTAGAATGAAAAGAAACAAGGAGCATGAACGATCTTGTATGTGAAAGAACCGTATGATTGAGTTACATTTGAAAATACAGTAGAACCTCTGTCAGTTGACCACCCAAGGGACTGTAATAAACTGGTCAAGATGTGGAGGTGGTCAAGACAAGGATCAGTACAAGGCCAACTGAACTGTACTGATCCATACATGTGGAGCACGTCCAGTCTATGAAAATTAGGTCAACCTAAGGTGATCGGATAGAGCATTTTGAAAAATCCACCATACATAAGTTGTCAACAGTGGAGGTTCTGCTGTGCAGAAAGTACATCCAGCACATGCAAAGAACAAAGAGAAACAAATACAATTGTGTTTATAATGGTGTAGTGCACATATTAAAATAAAAGGGAGACAATAACCAATATAAAGTGATTGGGGAAATGCTGATTTCAAATGGATACAGACCTAACTAACGTGTGCATTTAAATTTACACAGACACAAATGTCTCTACCGAGCCTAAGTGTGTAAGAGAAGTCTGGTAGAGATAGTTCCTTCAAAGATTTGCTATTAGAGTATATTCTAGCAGGGGCAGATTGCAAACATGAAAACTGGATGTGAGGCTAGTTTATTCCACCCTGAAAGAATAAACTGGCTTATTTTAATATAAAGTGTTTTGGACTTGTAGTTGTGAGGCATTTCTAGATGTTTGGATGTCAAGATGAGAAACTTCCTGTCACATCGAGGCAATCCCCATCTTCAGCCTTCATCTATCTGTGCTTCTTTATGAAGTGGGAAGAGAAGGGAACATTATCAAAGAAGTAGATGATGTCTGTGTGTGAAACCACACATCCTTAACCTGGAGGAACAGAGACATCTTTTTTTTTTATTAAATAACTGTATACATTAATGCATTTATGGAAATAATGTGCTGATTTTATATACAATTTGGAATGCTTACATCAAACTGGTTAAGATAGCCTTTGCCTCTCTTAATAATTAAATTAAGACATTTATACTCTACTCTTAATAGATATTGACATGTACCCTTCCATTATGCACAATAGGTGAGGTCCCACTGATGGCCCTCCCTTCACTGGCCTCCTCCCTCCCCCTCCCTTCCCCCTCCTCATCCCTCCTTCATTCTGGGCTATATTTGTGTCTTATCATTTGTATGAAAGTGTGAGTGATTATATATTGGTTTCATAACAGTACTGAGTACATTGGATACCCTTTCTTCCAATCTTGAGATACTTTGCGGTGGTTCTCAACCTTCATAATGCTGCGGGCCTTTAATACAGTTCCTATAGGATACAACCCACAAGTTGAGGACTGCTTTATAGTATCTGGACTAGAGGAGAATATGTTCCAGCTCCATCCATGCAAACATAAAAGAGGTAAAATCTCCATCTTTTTATGGCTGCATAATATTCCACAGAACAGAGACATCTTAGTAGGAACTTCTGTTTTCTCCACTAGCTAAGGTATTTACCTACCTCATGCAAGGCAACCTGCTCTAATGAGAACCATGTCCTCAGCTCTCCCTATACCATTAGAAACTCAAATTGATGGATTAAAAGGGAAGTAACACTTTGTATGGAAATATTTTCTCGTAGGATTTTCTATTATTCACAGCATGACGAGGACAGATATTATTTTGGATTGTTGTAGAGTAGCTGCCTATACATATCACTTCTGACTCTCTCCATTTAATTAACAAGAAAACAGACATTTTCTACCATACCATTGTCATGATTTATTTCATTTCAAAAAACAGACTTTTTTTTTTTTGGCTAACGTCAACATTATCAGAATCGTAGGATTTAGCTACAATTTATGTCCATGTGCAAATGCTCAGTTGTGTTAATGTTTTTGTTGTGTTTTTTTTGGACAAGGGTCTGCGTGACCTGTTGCCTGCCTGTCTCCAGATTCACCTTGAGCCTCTTTCCCATCACTAGCTACACCTAAGTCCCAGCTTCCGGTATCCCACCACTAGTGCTTGATGCATGATAATCCCCTCCTGGTGCACTCTGTATTGTTTGTCAAAAAAATATGTCCATACTCACAATTTTCAACATAAATGTAAATTCTCTCAAGAAATTTTTAACTGAACATCTTCTAGATCAAGAAAATCTCTTATAGCTCCTGAAAAGTAATCACAAGTAAATAGGCATTTTGCCATTATTTACTTATTTACCCTTCTTGTCCATTAGATTGAGTTACATTAGGGCTGATTTTATGTCTTTCTGTTCAGAAATGATTTTCCTAAACTCTAATGCAGTTCTAAGCCCTCTGTAGGAAATTTGTTTGAATGAATAAGTGAATGGAGATGTATTAATTTTCTTTTAGAATTCCCTAACATAATGGCATACAGTATTTAAATCTGAAATTTAGGGGAAATTTAAAATAAAATTAAGTTGATTTTATACAGTTAGATGTATTGTTGCACTATTAGATGAACGTATTATTGTTGCATTATTAGATTATTAGTTTTCCTCTAGCAATTATTAGAAATCAGATCTCCTAAATGATTATCAATTAGCATCTTTAGTGTCTCTCAGGTGTTCAGCTGAATGACAAATATCCATAAGATATTCTGTAAAGATCAAGCACACCTATTTTTAATCAAAGCATAAGATAAATTCTAACAATGCCATTTCATTCAGTGGAATACATTTCAGAGAAATGTGCTCAAACAGGGCAATACATTAACTTTCCAACCAAGTGGTTGGGAAATTTGGAAATCAAAGTTTCTATTTCATCTCTGTGTTAAAAGCCAAATCATTTCAAGGCTAAACCAAGCACTCTGTTTCTCTAAAAAGGAAACTGGACTCCAGGGACTGTCATGTAGGTCAATATTTTTACTTTGTTTTGTTGTTAAAGTTTGAGTAAGTTTCACATATGCTGTATTTGGTCTTTAGAGTTTTAAATTATTTTTAGGTACCAAACTCTTTTTTTCCTTACATCTGAGTGACTGTCTATTCTGAATAGTCAGAAGGAGTGGGCTTTCTTCATTTCTGTTTTGAATTTTATTCTCCTTTCAAATGGAAGGATTTTTTTTTTTTTTGTATTTAAAAATAGTGACAAGATACAGATGTTTTCTGGTTCCATGGATGAATTGTTTCATGCTGAAGTCAGGGCTCTCAGCTTCCCAGGCACCAGAATGGTGTACCTTATACACAACAGACAGATTTTTATCCCACACTATTACCCCCGACCCTAATGTTTTAGTTAACTAACTTATTTAGAAAATGTAGCAAACAGAAATTTAGCTCTGTATGCGAGGTATTGCCTTCCTTACTGGAAACTTCTTTTCATTAACTTCCATCATCCGAGCTCTCTACATAGAAAAATACTTTGGCCCTTTCATATTCCTCCTCCATTTGCCAAAATGTGATTTGTTCATGTAAAAGCAGAATAACCGGTTGGCTAAGAGCTTTATTCCAGTGCCCTACAAATTGATCTAAAATACTGTAGTGTTTCTTTTATAACTTCTTAAATGATGTCAAATGAATTCATAGAATCACTCTGTCTATTCTGCTTAACACATGCCAGAATTCACACAAACTATTATTGAAAAGATGCGAAAATATCATCAAGAGAACTGCCCACTTCCTCTGTGGACATTGGTATAGCAATGATGTCCCAGATGGGAGAGAACATTGTTAACTAAAACTGGTCCCATGTCAGCAACAGTGGGCTGATCCAGGATTTCTCCTCAAAGAAACATGTCAGACTTTTTCTTTTCCAAACTTTTCCAAATGACTCAGAATCCTATCATTTTAATCATAATACAATTGAAATTTCCTTATTATTTTATCCTTTAAGCAAAGCGAAGGTGACACTAGAAAAGACTGGCCTTCCAATCAGAATCAGGCTTGTTTTCCTTTTTATCTTATTTTTAAATATATTGCAAGAAAAGGCCATGCTTCCAAGAGTGAGAAGGCTATTTTAATTTGGTCAGACTCCTGTGGTTTCCTGTTAGTCTATTTGAGCTTTCTTTTAAAGTCCTAGAATTTTTTAAATTATTATCTGGGAAGTAGGATACCTTTCTATTAGATATGCCTGTGGCTTTAGAACATTTTTCTTGCCATTTAAACTTACTTTCCAACTTTAAAACATCTATCGAAGATTAGATTATTTCATCTTGTTGGTGAGCTTTTAGATCTACAGTTAATATTAGGTCTATGTCAGTTCTAAGGTTATTCCCTGAAATTTACTAGGTATTTAGGGAGGATAAAGAACTCAGACTTCCAGATATAATATGGAAAGCCTCAGGCCTAAGGATGCCAAGTCACAGTTACCATAGCAGGAGGTGACTGATCAGAATATGACTAATTCTATCACATATAATATAGGGATCCTGGGTCCCTCGATTTATAAGTCCTGCACTTTGGCAACCCTTTCTTTCATAGTATTACCAAAATAAATATTCATCCCCTCGGCCATAATAAGCCACTCGACCATCTTTGTGAACAAAACATAACCTAGTCCATTTCCTCTTACAAAATGTCATACCACACAGGACCTTACTTCTCAGTCTTCTTCAGGCTTTTCTGGGCTGATTCTACTGGGAATTAAAAATCAAGCCAATTAACATAGGCTTCAGCATCATTCCCCTGACTCCCAAGCTTGGTCATGTTTCAGTGGCAGTCATCCCCAAATCTCAATGACAAAACAACAGAAAGTTAATGGGAGAGAGAAGAGAAGTGTCATAAACAACTTCTTACCAGCCAGACTGATGGAAAGGGCTCTGTCTATTGTTGAGTGATTTCCGGGGAGGGTACCTTTAAGGTCTTCAACTGTCAAGGGAATATCTGGCCCTCAAGTGTCATCCATCACTAGGTGCTTAACTCATTGGCCACAAGGACTCACTGTTCCCACACAGCATAGGAGATGCAATCTCACTATTTTATCCCCAATAGGTTGGATGTAGGACTGATTAATACACAGCTCAAAAGACTGCTAGAGTTCTCCTTTCTGGCTATCAGAAACTACAGTTACTCCTTTTTTCCATACTCAAAATGTATTCCTTTCCTCCTTAAAGGAAATACTCAGAAGTCTCATCCACGTCTTTCACTAACGCTTAGTCTCCAGTGTCCGGATGATACATGAGCCTTATTTTTGTACATTAATTATGGAAATAACTTTATGACCAGAAGGTTAAATTTGGAAAAGTCACAAATAGTTTTAATCCATATTGATTGATTTTCTGGTGCTTTCACAAAGGCAGCTTCCTTCTTCCAGCTTCTAATAATGATTCCAGGTTCAAATAATTTCAGAAAGAGGTTTTTGTTTGGTTTTAGCTTTTTTTTTTTTTTTTTTTTGAGGAGGGAGTGATTTGTTTAGAGACATGCCTCTCTATAACTTGGAAAAATTTATCATGCATTGGGTCTGTCAGTCTTAAGGAGAGCATACATTCTTCCTCTGAAAGAATTATCGGATATCACCTCAAACAATGAAGAGGTTTTTGCAACAAATGTGAGTGTGACTACTACTCCTTTGATTTTATCCACTCAGAACACTTAGAAAAAGTTCTAAGCAGGCTTTTTTTGCTCAAAAATCTTCTTTGTTTTACATTGTACACTTTGAAGATGAAAAGTGGTTGGCTTTTCCAGCATACCTAGTCAACAAGTATCTGCCAATGCCTTTGCATTCCTCTCTGTAACAGCAGCCAAATATTTCATAAGTTCATTTCTTCTTTGTAGTCCTTTGAGAAGTGCAGCCAATGACGATGAGAAAGCTCTGCTGCTATCTATTTTCTAATGTCTTATCTTAGAACTATAACCCCTTCAGTAAACTTTTTCCTTATAACTCTATTGTAGGCAATGATTCACCAGATCTTTTACCATGTTATAAAAATTATATTGTTCAATCTTTCAATTATAGCTTTTTCCCTGTTTGCCATATGCTCAGAAATGGATCTTGTAATAGTATTCCTCACCTAGGTATCTATTATAATACAGATAGGAGATAAATGGATTTATTTATTCCTGTATAAATAGATTGGCTGAGTTTTAAGGACATGCTGAGTTACATTATACTAACCAAAAGTTCACAATTTTAGTGGCTAATCATAACAAAAATCTATTTCTTCATTACGCTATATTCATCAAAGGTGAATTAAACAATTTTTAATGATGATGGAGTAAGCACAATCTTAAGCATAGCTAGTTGCCATGGCAAAGTGAAAAGAAAAAAAAGAATGTTCTTAAAAAGCTCAAAAAGTGATTAAATGCTTTGTCTGGAAATAACAATCTCATTAGTATCATTCTTATAATTAAGTGCATAGTTACAATAATCCATAGAGAGCCGGAAAAGGTAAGTGTAACATTAGTATCATTCTTATAATTAAGTGCATAGTTACAATAATCTATAGAGAGCCAGAAAAGGTGAGTCTAACATTTGACTAAAGGAAGGAAGAATTGGGAATATTTGGTTAGTAGCCATAATCATCTGTGGAGAATACTTTTCAAAAACAACTTTAAATGAACATTGATAGAAATGGATAAGATGGATTATAAAATGGATTATGCTGGTGGAATTTCAAAGTGGGAATAACCAGGACATGTTGGACATTTCCAAAACTGATATATGAGATATGTTTCTGAGAAATCTAAAGGAAAACTTGACTGAAAAGGAAGAATTAGGAGTCTTCATGGTGGAGTAGAAGTGATTTTCTAAGTAGAATTTATAGAGTTAGAAGAGAAGAAGGCAAGAACAAAAATCTTGGACACATGAACAAAGAACAACTAAGATGAAATGACTTGGTTATGAAATTTGTTACAAAATTCATCTACATATTTGGTCAAATCACCATTACTTCCACGTCATTTTATGTAAAAAAAAGAACGTGAATATTAAACATATGTTAAGTTTAAAATGTGTATAATATGTAGTTATAACACTGAGGGCTAACATGATTTCACAGAAACAACAAACACTTCAAAGAATTCTTAATATATAGGAAATAAAGGCATCAGGGTGATGTATGCATCACATAATAAGAACTAATACAATTGTATTGATAAGATGCAATGCAGGATTTTATTAATAGTATTTTAAATATTTTCTTAGCATCTATTAAACTAATTATCCATGTGACTTTTGTTTAAAATAATTATTTTATTAGAAACAATTTTAAAATGGCATTAATAAAGTGATAGATAATTAATATATATTCAATACCCATTTAATTTTTTATAATTTTTTTTCCCTATATATAGAATTGGCTGATTACTCCATAATCATTGCTTTCTGGAAGAAAGGTTTTTATAATTTAATAAAATTTCATTAAATGGAAGAAGTATGTAATTTGTCATTATTCAGTTGGGAAATTGCAATTAAAGCCTGAAGTCCATATTTAAAAATGTATTTTGGTTTCAGTAAGAGGAGCCTAAGCTTGCTGATTCATTATGTGATTGACTTTAACATTGAATTTGTGCACTTAACTGTGTAGTTTGAATTGATGCGATATATTTTTTCACCAGATATGTTTCATTTTACCTTTTAGCTGTCATTCTTTGCAAAGACATTACTAGAAACACTAAATTACCATATATTATCTACAGTATTTATTTACAATAAAAAGCAATATGCAAAATGCTTTCATATACCTTTTCTTTTCTACTGATATATCTAATTTCTTACACATATGTACATGATTTTCACATGAACTAGTGGTATACGATTTGCTCTTAGGAAAAATAACAAGTTATCCACATACTTATCCATGTTTTACTTTCTGAAATAGAGTTAATTCTATGTCTCATATTTAGAAATGTAAGTATGTGGAACAAGTTCTAGCAGCCATATTCCAAAGATTAGAATTCAAAAAAAAAAAAAAGTATAACCATCTATTTTACAATAAAATCTCTTCCAATTTTCAAGTAATTTTCTCAATTTTGGCTCATATGTTTTGTATTTGCTTAAAAATGGGTATAGTCATAGTTCAAAGAAAATTAGTAAACTATTCATGAAAATGATTTCTTGCTTTATAAGTTCAATACATTCTTGAATATCAAGTGGCACAAAATTGGGCATTGAAATTCCTGAGTGTATGCTTGCTCTTGCTATTCTCATAAGAAATTTCAAGACTTGGTTACATTCTTATTAAAGTAGCTTTTATCTTCTCTGTGTACAAATGAATAACCTTGTTATTTAATGAACTGGTGTCAAACGATCACCCACACACATCTTTTTTTAATTTTTTAAGTGATGAGATGAGGATCATCATCTGGAAAAGTTCAAGTTCTTAGTCAGAGTTCAAAGACACTTAGTCAGAGAACAAGATACGAAAAGATACATTTGTTCCAGTTTAATTGGTTATTCTCTGCCTCAGTTTCAGTCTATGCAGCTAAATGCATAGTTAATTTTTTTAAAAAAGAAAAGTCTCTTTAGTTGTTAAGGATTTGGAAGGGAAATAATTATAAGCACTTGTTTTTTCAGGTACACAATTAGTGAAAATTCTTGTCATTTATTCATCTTTTTTTGAGAACTGAGGCTCACCTATCCCCTGGGTGTTCAAAGAGAAAACACCTCTAGTTTTCTAGCTCTCTCCAGGTTGAAGCTATTATAAATAATACTAAGCTACTGTAAATAATACTAAGCTCTTGAATTGATTCTTACATGGAGTGGTATTATAGAAATGCTTTTTTTCTATCACCATTCACCATGATGTTTTCTGTGGATTTATCATATATAACTTTTATTATTTTGAGGTATGTACCTTCTATGCCTTGCCTAGGTTGTTGAGAGTTCTTAGCATGATTTGTGTACATGTATATATGTGTGTGTGTGTGTGTGTGTTTGTGTATATATATAACCTCAGACTATGCTGACTTTATTTATCAATTGTAGGAGTGTGGTGATGAAGTCTTTGGGGGTGCGGTGGTGAAGTCTTATAGCTATAAGATCATATCATCAACAAATAAGAATAATTTGACCACTTTGTTTCTGATCTTGATGCCTTTCATTTTTTTCTCATGCCTTAGTGTCTAGCTAAGACTTTCTATATTATAATGAACAGAACTGATGACAGTGGGCACTCTTATCCTGTTCCAGTTCTTGGGGAGAATTCTTTCAAATTTTTCCCATTCACCATGATGTTTTCTGTGGATTTATCATATATAACTTTTATTATTTTGAGGAATGTACCTTCTATGCGTAGGTTGTTGAGGGTTCTTAGCATGAAGGGGTGCTGGATTTTATCACATACATTTTCTGCATCTGTCAAAATAGTTATGTGTTATTGGGAGACTCATTGCGAAGGGGTGTCATCTAGGTATATAGCCGTCAGTGAGGCCAAAGGAAGAACTCTAAGCCATGAAATAAAAATATCAAGTAATGTACAAAGGAATACCCATCAGATTTACAGCAGATTTCTCAAAACCTTAGAGGGAAGACAGAAATGGGTTCCTGTCTTTAGTGCTCTTAAATAGAATAACTCCCAGCCAAAATTTTTGTATCCTGCAAGTCTAAGTTTCACAATTGAGGGAGAAATTAAACATTTCTTTGATAGACAGCAGTAAGGAAATTTTTCACCATTATCCTTACAAGAACTGCTTAAAATAATTCTATACATGGGACAGAATAGTAAATACATAACAATACAAAAACACACAAAATTTGAAACTCACAGCTCTTGTAAAATAGTAAGATGAGAGAGAGCCAAAAAACTAGGTATCAATCAAAATGGTGACAGAATTGCATCCCACATATCAATTCTATCACACACAATAATAGTCTAAATGCTCCACTCAAAAGATCAGCTTGCTGAATCGATGAATAGACACAATCCAAGTATCTGCTGTGCTCAGGAAACATTTCTAACACATAGCACTCAACAGACTCAAAGAAGGGTGATTGGAAAAATACTCAAAACATAGCAGGTATAACCACTCTTAGATAAAATTGATTTAAATCAACAATGGTAAAGACAAAGATAGTAATTATATGACGATAAAAGGAGCAACTAAGAAGACTTAATAATCATAAGTATATGTGCAACTAACCCAGCAATTCTGATATTGATAAAGCAAATTCTATTAGATCTAAACAAAGAGATAAATGGTAGCATTGTAAATGTCAGGGATTTTAACACCACATTGACAGAGATGTACAGATTATTGAAGCAAAAGATAAAGGAAGAAATATGGACTTAAGTGAGACTCTAGAACCTGACAGATATTTTAGAACTTTCTATCCTCAGACAAACTAAATAAATACATAGAACATTCTCCAGGATTTATTGTATGTTAAGCCAAAAAACACAACTCAGCAAATTAAAAAAAAAATTTGAAATTATGTCATGTCTCAGACCACAGTGCAATAGAACTAGAAATAAATTCCAAGAGGGACAATTGAACTACACATTCATAGAGATTAAACAATCTGCTTCTGGACAATCCCTGGATGATTGATTGAATTAAGAGAAAATTATGAAAGATTATACAGGTGTGCAGAATCTATGGGATTCAGTGAAGGCAATGCTAAGAGGAATAGTTATAGCCTTAAATGCTGACATCAAAAAGGCAGAAAGAGCACAAATTTATAACCTAATGACACACATCAAGGAAGTAGAAAAAGAAGAGTAAATCAAGCCCAAAGGTTGTGGAAGGAACAACAGAGCAGAACTAAATACAACTGAAACCTAAAAAAAAAAATCAAAACAAAATACTATAAAGGATCAACAAAACAAACAGTTGATTTTTTAAAAAAATACATATAAACAAAATTGGTAGCCTTTAGTTAGACTGATTGGAAATAGAAGAGAAAAAATTTAAACAAACTTAATACTCCCTTAATAAAAAGGGAGACATTGCAACTGATACCACAGAAATACAAAATAGTATCCATGACCACTGTGAAAACCTGTATGTACACAAACTAAAAATCCTATAAGTGATAGATAAATTCTTGGAAATACACAATCTCCCAACCTTGAATCAGAAAGAAATAGAAATCTGGAAGAGCTCAAACATGAGTAGAGATTAAAACGATTAGTAATAATAATTTTTTAAATAAAAAAAGCTCCAGCACAGACTGATTCACATCCAAATTCAACTAGATCAACCAAGAAAAGCTGGGACCTGCTCAGCACTGAGAAACAGGGGACATGATCTAACTCATCCTATGAAGTCAGTATGACCGTGGTACCAAAGCAAGGAGGGGACAACAGAAAAGGGAAATTTCATTTATTTATTTATTTATTTTGACAAAGTCTAACTCAATCACCCTGGGGTTGAGTACCATGGTGTCATAGCTCACAGTAATGTCAAACCTCTGAGCTCAAACAATTCTTAGTAAAGTATTGCAAGAAAGGAAAAAATAAATATCCAATGTACTCAATACTAATACGAAACCAATATATAAACAATTAAATGATTATATGAACAACAAAACACAAATGTAATCTAGTATGGAGGATGGAAAGGAAGAAGAATGATTGGAGAGAGGGCATGAGGAGGGATCTCACCTAATGTGCACATTGCTAGGGTATACAACACACACCTTGAGTGAGGGGCTGTTTTACAATTAGAGTTTTACCCTGGAAGTGAGAACAATGTAATCTAAAAATGTGTACCCTTATAATAATTTGAAATAAATAAAAACAATAAGAAAAGGAAAAGTACAGACAAATATTCCTTATACAGGTAGATACAAAAGTCCTCAACAACATACTGGCAGAATAACTAAAAGATAATCCACCATGATCACCTGGGTTTCACCCCAGGAATGCAAGGATAGTTCAACATACACAAATGAATAAATGTGATTCATCACATAAACAGAAGCAACATCAAAGTCTGTGAAAGACTCCAAATATGTTTTAAAAATCTTCAGTATGAAACTTTTGGGTTGGAAGTATATGTCTCACAGGACATGGCACTTTAGAAAAATTGAAGTAAAAATATTTTTATGTATATTTTACACATATCTATAAGAGTTATAATAATCTATTCATATGGTTAATTTTTCAATATCACCTACATTTTTACTTTATACAATTTATAAAATTTCAACTGTTTATATTTCAAAATGTTATTTAAAAAATGGGCAAATTTTCCCCTGTATCTCTGTATTGTGTTTATTAAATATGTCCTGTAAAACTATATTATGAATCTCCTACAAGAGGAATTTTATGAAGCAATTTATTTTATATTACATGGAATAATATACTTATTGGTTTTGCATTGTTTTATTGGGGAGAAATTTTCTCCATTACATTGTTTCAAAAATATTATTGCTATGTATATTTTCTGTAAATTAAAAACACAATTGCTAACATTAAATATTGGACAGGCTTATACTTCCTGGTGGTGACAAGCAAACATTAACTTAATACCCAAAGGTTTCTGCATTATCATGACGATTTTGTTTTATTTTGTGATAAGTTTTACTGTGTTCACAGCAGCATATTTTAACCAATTCCTAGTTGGTTTTATTTGGAAGAGTAGTTGAATCAGGGACAGTTTTTGAGATTTCCATTTCTGCACATAGTTTCATCACTTGGCAATTTGTATGGATTGACTCAGCTTTTCCCCAAAGAACAGTGAGGCCTGAATATAAATTAAGTCCTAGAGCGTTCTCTTTCAAGTGCAGGATCACTAGGTTAATCTCTACATGAAAGGTCTGATTGCAGAGTGGAAGATCCGCTGTGTGGACTAAGGCTGGCAAAGTCAATACATTTTAAGGGATTTATCATGACACCCGTTTCAAAAGTTTCTTCATAAGAACTCTGTGTGGTCTACGCTAATATAATGATTTTGATTTCTTTGATATTTAATTGAAACAGAGCTTTATCTTGTATCTTTATGTTTTCTGGCAAACAGAGAACTAAAGAAACTGATCCCTTTGGGCCACTGCTTTTGGAAATAGATCAGACTCAGAGCGTGCACACCATTGTATTTTAGGGTTTGTTGTATTTTAGGTAATTATTGTGAGATGACAGCAGATGTGATATTAGAACTGCTGCTGATCCAAGGTTAGTGTGACTGGTTAGATGTCTTCCAAATGATGCTTATTCTAAAAATATAGGATGAATAAGGAAATGAGGTCCATAAATTCCTCTTTTCAAAATTTCTGTCTCTCTTTTGGTCAAAGAATACAAAATGTCAAGGATGGGAGGAGTAAGTTCAAGAGATCATGGATGTAACATGGTGACTATAGTTAGTAATAATATATTGCATATTTCAAAATTGCTAAGGTAGTAGATTTTAAGTGTTCTCATTACCAAAAAAAATGGTGGTAATGGGATGTAAATTAGCTAGATTTAGCCATTCTGCAATGCACACACATGTATGCCAACATGTGTTATATATCATAAGTAGATATTTTAGTTATCAATTAAAGAAATAAGTATTATATCCAGGTATTCAAAATGTATATCTCTTGATATGAATGTTTAAAGAAAGATGAAAATTATACTGATCATATGCAAAATAGGATATACTTTGGGGAATGTAGTGGTATACACATAAATGTCTATTTGGACTAGACACTTACTATTTCTTTTTTTTTTTTTTTTTTTGAGACGGAGCCTCAAGCTATCCCCCTGGGTAGAGTGCCATGGCATCACAGCTCACAGCAACCTCCAACTCCTGGGCTCAAGCTAGTCTCCTGCCTCCGCCTCCCAAGTAGCTGGGACCACAGGC